>UESW01001545.1:240755-289247 GCA_900491605.1 Calamus simplicifolius | reverse complement strand
GAAACTTGAATGAATATCCTCATTCTAGCTTTCCAATAAGATAATTTGAGCCATTAAACAGTGGAGGTCTATTCATAGAACGACCTTCAGCAAATGAACCAACTTGTGTTGCCATTTGGAACTTTAGCTCTTGATCGTGTGATCAAAATCTAATGAGCACTAGCTCTGATACCAATTGTTGGCCCAGATGACAACCCAAGAGGGGGGGGTGAATTGGGTTCTTTAAAAATTAGCCTTTTAAAATGTTTTGCTTAAGAAGAATGAAGGCAATAGCAAAGCAAATACTAAGTGCAGTGAATAAAACAGAGATAGAGGAAGAGTCAATGAAAGCACGGCAACACAAAGAGTTTATAGTGGTTCGGTGTATCCAACACCTACGTCCACTCCCAAGATTCACTTGGGTCCACACTATAATCATCCTAGATTACAGCAAGTTGTTTACAAGCTCACAACTCAAACTTGTTATTTCCCAGGCGCACAACGAACCCAGCTGGTTTTCAAGGGCTCACCAGCACAAAAACCCTAACCCAAGCTTATACCAAGCTTGAACCGAGGTAAGACTACCTCAACTAGTTCAATCCCCAAGATTGAACTAGATACAAAGAATAAAAGTATGGTTTTTCAGTTAAAGGCTCTTTAATGAGCAGATTAACAAATGTAAGAATAAGGTTTAGAAAAGCCTGATTTGCAGATGGTTGGCTTTGAGCTTTTCTTCTTTTCCTCTTTTCCTCAACTCTTTTGAAGTGTAGAATCTGGCCTCAGCTTGGATTCTTCACGGAATGAACTTTGGAGTTGATTTGAGCTTTTCCTCTTTTGAGCATTGAAAATCACTTGAAATGCTCTTGAATCGCTCTTGGATTTTCTTCTGAAGCTTCCTTGGATTGTTGAGCTTGAGCACAGAAGGAGCTTCCTTGGATTTCACACTCTTTCTTTCACTCTATTTTGAATCATGGATTTTTTCAAATGATGCTCTGTTTTTTCGATTTTTTCCTTTCTTTTCTCTTGAAATAGATATCTCTCTTTTGTATATCTTTGATTTGAAAATGGCTTCTCTATTTATAGATTCTGCAAAAATATAGCCGTTAGAAATAAAGAAAAATAGCCGTTAAACGAAAATCTTACCATTGACGCTGACTTGGCATTCGAAAAAATTTCGCCCAGATTTGCTGGAGTCGACTCATGCTTTTCCCGAGTCGGCTCGAGGTCGTGATACTAAAAATAGAAATATTTAGAAAGTCAAAGGGTCGACTCACAAAAAGTAAAGTGTCGACTCCTGAAAGTCGGGGGTCGACTCATGAAAAGTTAAGGTCGACTCGCGAAGTGCTCAAAAAAACATACCTCTGGTGTCTGAGCGGAGTCGACTCGCACAGTCATGGAGTCGGCTCGACAGAATCAGGGGTCGACCCAAGAAATTGCGTGGGTCGACTCGAGACAGATAGACAATTCTGTACTCTGAGGGGAGTTGACTCTGAAACTCAAGAGTCGGCTCCGGAACGTATCAAAAATCAGAAAGTTTTCTGATTGACTTTAAATTTGTTCCAGATTTCTTTTAAATCATTATTTTGACTTGAATATAAAAATAGACATTAAGAATCAATTCAAGAAGTGTTCCAAAAACTCATTGATTACAATATGAAGTATTAAATTTCTAATTGAAAGCTTAAACATTGAACATGAAGTTACTTTCAAATTTGAATAAAGTCAAACTTTAATATTCTCATTCATTGTTCTAAATAAATTCATTGCTCAATAAATAAACTCATTACATCTTTTAATGTACTCATGGCTTTTGGTAATCATCAAAATCAATAAATTAGGGCATATAATTTTTCAACAATCTCCCCAACAACGGGGACAGGGATGGGGCGAAGAATACCGTTTCTAGGCCATTTACCCATTTAGCCATTAACGAGTAATCCCCGTTACCCATTTTGCCGTTTAGACCGGGGATTCTTTGATCCGTTAAAAATGGTACCGATTGGGTAAACAGTCAAACGAAAAAATTGTCATCCCTAGAGAGGAGGTGTCATATTTGTTCCCTGTTTTCGTTTAGAGAGGCTCGCTCTGAGATCTTTGTGATCAGGGTGATTTATTTTTTGAGATGTTCAACGCGATTCGGGCAAGAATTTTGTTTATCCCATGGAGTCGAGGCTTGGTTCTACCGAGGTTTGGAGGATGCCTGGCCCTGCCAAGGATCGGCGATTTGGCTCAGGCTTTCCAAACTCAAAGGGTGCTCGGCCCTGCCGAGGTACATATATGCTCAGCCCTACTAAGGTACGGAGGAGGCTCGGCCATGCCTAGGTACGGAGAAGGCTCGGCCCTACCAAGGTATGGAGAAGGCTCGGTCCTGCCAAGGTATGGAGCTTGTAGTTGGTGTAGTCCAAAGGTGGGTTCCATCGTTGCCACATCCACCCATTAATGCGATGACAATTTTCCCCCGCATCACATGCCCATCTACTCCCTAGTTCGAAGCATAGGTTCGGGCATAGGGAGTACAGTCCCGGTGCCCTAATTCCATTGATGCAATTTGAATGCTTGGAGGCTTGTCATGATGACACCATAAATGCCGAGTCATCGTGCCATTATTTTCGCTCATCGAAGAGGGTCTTTTCGATTTTCGATCGAGGACTATTGGTGGAATGACATATGGCAAAATTGGGGATTGCGATGCTTGAACTGAAGGTCCACGATCCCTAGGGTTTCTTGCCAATGATATTTTACTTATTTGCCTAGGCGGTTTAAAAGGGGACGATCGGTGCCTTTTTTAGTCACACTTTTTTAGATATTTGGCTTTATCCTTCTCTGAGATCGAGTTTCTTTCGGCAAAGAGCACCATGGCCAGTTCATCTCTTGTTCGCCCTGAAGATATGGAGCATCTGGCTTATATTCCTTCATCTATAACTTTGGCGGACCTGGAAAGAATTTGCCGAGAGTATTGGGTTCCCTGTGACTTTGTCCTACAAGTTTTGGGCCTTGGGTAGAGGGTGTCGGAAGAATTGGCGTTTGGAGTCTTTTTCTATGAAGAATGCTTCAAAGCTGGCATCCGCCTTCCTCTTCATCTAGTCATTGAAGGCATAATGAGGTTTTACGACATCTGTCCCTTGATGGTGTCACCAAATAGCTGGAGACACATTGTGGGCTTTGTCTCCTTATGCAAGTTCGTAGGGGTAACAGCCACAGTGCCCCTATTCTGAGCCTATCACAATATCATTTTCCCACAAACTTTCTCTTGGCCCTGCATTGGTCCTCAGAGGGCCTTCAAAAGGATCTCAAAGGCCACAACTTCTATAAAAGGATGGAAGTCCTACTTCTTCATCATCTAGTGGAGCGGTGAATGCCACTTCCCTCGGTCGTGGGGAGATGACTTGAACAAAAGCCCAGGATTGTTGATGAAGGAGATCAAAGACTTGGATATCCTAACCAATGACCCTGCATTGTTAGTCGGGGTCCTGCTAGCCAAAGATGCCTTTTTCAATATAGGGCTCAGCAACATCGATCCCCGTGGTAAGTTTAAACTCGATTTTCTACTCCGATTTCAGATGCATCAGCTTGTGTGTGGTTGACCATTCGTTTGCTCTATTTGTAGCAGCCAAGCTAGATTTCGGAGCTCGGCTAAGGGAGGCACTGAAGAGTACCTTGGCAAGAAGGCTGATGAGAAGAGGTCTCGCCCGAGCTTATTGGGTCTTGGCCAGAAGAAGGTCAAGTTCGGCTCTTGGCCTTCTTTAGAAAGAATTAAGGAAGGCTTGGCTCTGAAGGAAGTGAGGCCAGAAAAAGAGCAATCGGACCCACTGTTGGTCGGGTCCTTAGAGCTGGGTTGCTCAGTAAAGATATTCCAAGTGAGCGAGGGTCTTTCAACGACCATAGATTTTAGTAAGGGTCCTTACCCAGTCGTTCACACCCTGTCTCATCCTACTCTCAAAGAACATCAACGAATAAAGCAGATCATTGATTCCGAGGGTATGGTGGCAGCTATTGCTACAAGTGGTCCACCTATCCAACCTCCACCAGAAGACCCTCGGCCGAAAGAGCGGGAGGAAGTGGAGAGGAGCACCGAGGGCCAAGAAGGTCACCTAGAGGGAGAGACTGGGGAGCGGGACCTCCGATTGACCAAGAACTTGAGGTAATAAGGCGGCATCTCAAAGTGTTCTGAGACCTCTTTCAATTAGCAGTAGATGTTGTGATGGCTGCACCTATCGAGCATGGGACGGTCTCTGTCACCATTGAGGGGATTGAGCTCTCCAAGGATACGGATAGGAGGCCGTTAGTGGACATTGATATTCTTCTAAATAACACGACTAATTCAGCCTTCCGAGTGAGTGGCTCGAGTCTTTTTCTTTCCTTTTCCTTTTCTTCTCCTCTCTTCTTTTTTTTTTTTTTTTCCTTTACTAGTTTTTTCTTATTTCAGGCGATCGTCCTCCAAAAGGTATTACCTCTATTGAAGCTCACAACCGAGCCTTGAGTGAAATTGCAAAGCTTCGAAATAAGGAGGGATCGGCTAGCCAATTTTTGGAGGAGCTAGCCAAGACTCGGGCCAAGCTTGATGAGGCTAAAAGCTCGGCCAAGGCAGCCAATAAATCGGCTGAAGAAGCCCAGGCCAAGTTGTCGAGGTTCTAGGCTGAG
Source organism: Calamus simplicifolius (assembly GCA_900491605.1). NCBI lineage: Eukaryota > Viridiplantae > Streptophyta > Magnoliopsida > Arecales > Arecaceae > Calamus > Calamus simplicifolius. The sequence continues at coordinate 284,627 of UESW01001545.1, read as the reverse complement.
GCCACCGAAGAAATAAATGTGTTGAATAAAAAACTTGATAGTGAATGCCGCAAGTTCAAAAACAGCCAAAAGCGGGTTGTGTCGGCCATGGCTGATCTTGCAGCTCCGCAACATGAGGCAGAAAATATCGAGCAAAGTTGGAGCATGCCGAGAAGAGGCTTCGCCAATACAAGGGATAAGAAGAAGCTTCAGGAGTAGGCAATGGAGGCATATGCTCATCATGCTAATGCAATGGTGGAGATTGATTCTATATGTATTTTTCTTCTGATGGAATTGATTCTATATGTTACATCTCCCAGGTGAAACTTGAAGAGGCTAGGGCAGCGAAGAAGATCAAAATGTTGATCGAGGAATGCTGCGGACTTCGGAGCCAAGTGACCGAGGCTAACAATCAAGCTGCCCTTGCCGTTGAAAAATACAAAAGCTCAGTTGAGTTTGCTGAGGAAAAGCTTCTATTGTCCAAGGATGCCTACAAATTGGTGGAAAAGGAGACACGACAGAGGGTTACCTAGGAATATCCAGACTTGGACCTATAGTTCCTTGAGAATGAGGGTTATTGTGTCCTGTCACCAGCCGATTCTTGGGTCACATCTCATTTATCGGCCAAGGTTGAGTACGAGGAAGGCACCTTGGAGATTGACTTTGAAGAAATTGGGGAGGTAGACTCGGCGATGCCTTCTTATGTCGTTGAAGAATCGAGCCAGCCTACTTTAGAATTTCCTCATCCGATAGCTTCTTCTGATGAGGGCGTAGCACCAGCCGAGCCCTGAATCTTTCTTTTGTAATATGAATTTTTTGTATCTTAGCATACCTTGGGGTACTTGTAATTTTGCAATAAGACTATTAATGAAAGAAATTTTCTCCCCTTTCTTCTCTATCTACTTCTGAGCAAGGCCTTCTACCAAAAATTTGGCTTATTGACCCATACTTTTTTCCATAGGTTGTTAGGTAGTTGTTTCCTCTGAACACCTTATAATTGTAAGGTCAAGTCATTTGGGCTTTATGATGAAGAAATGCCATAACCAAAGTATTGGCGAGAGACCTTATAAACGTACTCGGCCCTATTGAGGTTCGTAGTATATAGGCACTCGACCGTTCCGAGGTACAAAAATAATATTCACACTCAGAACCATCGGAGTTCGAAGATAGCTTGATCCTACCAAGGTAAGGAGGTAACTCAACCCTGCCAAAGTGCGGGGGTAATATACACTCGAGCCTGCCAAAGTTCGAAGATATTTTGGCGTGCCGAGGTATGAAGATAACTCAACCCTGCCGAGGTACGGAGATAACTCACCCTACCAAGGTATGAAAATAACTTTGAAGTTGGCAGGTCATGTTCTCGTAGTGGGTTTCGTCGCTTATTTATGATGACTGACTTATGCGGAAGACTTCTTCTCTCGTATCATGTGCATTCTTAGCCCACTATTTTCATTCATGCTTAGGGAATAGGGCCCAAGTAGTTGACTCCAACCAACGAAAGTTGAGATCGAAGTGGAGCACTATTTTTGATGGGGTGCACCATTACTCCATCTTGTCAGGCAAGGAGAGTCTTTGTATTCCCACTGAGGGTGATTGATTGGATGACATGTGGCTAAACCGAAGATTAAGATGCTTGAACCGATAGGCCTCAATTCTTTGAAATTCTCCCTATTAATGTCTTTGGTTCCCCCGCTCGATGGCTTTAAAAAGGAGAGAACTAGCATCGTCCACAACCACATTTTTTCCAAGTTTTTGGCGCTTTACCTTCTTATCTCTTTGCCTTCTTCTCGAATCCAATACCCCTTGCTGCGGAGGCAACCTCGGGTTGCTCCACTTCTAGGCATGCTTAGGAGCCACAGCTTGGAACCTTCTTCTATGAAGAATGCCTTGAAGTTGGCATCCGCCCTTTGCTTGGAAATTGAGGGGATGATGGAATTCTATGACCTCCCCTCCTTCTGGTAGTGTCACTGGGTAGTTGGCACTACATTGCGAGCTTCGCTTTTGTGCACAAGTTTTTAGAAATTCCGGTGATGGTGCCCTTGTTCAGAGATGTTGTTCCCTTTGACTGAAGGAGGGGCTAACTGTGAGAAGCCTAATAGGGCTCTGCCCATGTCGACGCTAGAGATTAAAGATCTCCTGATCTTTTTCGACGTCGGGTCCAAACCTCGAAGCTTAGATGAAGGAGCCATTGAAGAGTAGACCGTGTAGGAAATGCTGAGGGTCGGTTCTACCTAGTTTTGCCGAGCCACGAATAAAATGATATCAAGTACAGCTCCAAATCTCCTTCATCGATAGAAAAGATTGAAGAAATATCGGCCCAACAAGGGTAAGCCGATACAGAAACTGATGAAGGATGAGAAGCTCAAAGTAGGTGCAATACCGCCTGCAGTTGGTCAGGTTCTAGATCTTGACAGTGTGGCCATTCGACAACATTGGAAGGTGATTCTCTGAAAAAGTGGTTGCCTCATAGAATGAGTCCCTCAGTTCGTGCGTTGATCGCTGGACATTCTCTGTGTCCTACCGACATATGAGGAGTTTGAGGAGTGTTGGAGAGTGTGGGAGATGTAGCTCTTTTATACTAAGAATTTCAATGAATGAAATTTGTTCTTTTATTTCTTTAATTCATCGTGCGAACTATATTTTTATTTTACTGAATGATTTTTACTCTATCGCTTTGTCTCTCGAGTTTCTCTGAAAGCCATATAGGACCACCCTAGCTTCTTTGAGGTCCAGAGATAGGACGAAAATAAGGACTTATCCCTTTTTAGGATTCGTGGATAGAGCAAAGTAATTTTTGACTCAGTTTGGCCAAGGATCAGATATAAACTTAGCCTACTGAGGTACGAGGATGGCTTGGCCCTGCGAAGTTTAGAGATAGCTCAGCTGTGCTGAGGAATGGAGATAGCCCGAACTTATCGAGGTACGAAGATAATTCGGTCATGCCGGGGTTTAGACAAAAATTATATTTTACTTGGCATGACCATGGTACAGAGAAATTTGCTAGGCCCTATCGAGGTTCAGAGAAAATATATGTTTTACTTGGCATGGCCAAGTACGAAGAAATTCGCTTGACCCAGCCAATGTTCAAAGAAAACTTATGTTTTACTTAGCATAGCCAAGGTATGGAGGAACTCCCTTGGCCCAACTGAGGTATCGAGAATGTTTTTACTTGGCCCAACTAAGGTATGAAGAAATTCGCTCGGCTCAGCCGAGGTACGGAGAATGCTTTTACTTGGCCCAGCCAAGGTATGAAGAAATTTACTTAGCCCTGCCGAGGTTCGGAGAAAACTTATGTTTTACTTGATGTGGCCAAGGTAAAGAGAAATTCGCTCGGCTCAACCGAGGTTCAAAGAAAACTTATGTTTTACTTGGTGCAACCAAGGTACAAAGGAACTCGCTCAGCCCAACCAAGGTACGCATAAATGGACCTATAGGGTCAGCAATTGGGCGAGACTTGCCTTTCATCAATATCTTGAAAAAGGTGGTTATGCAAGGAATGGATACTTAAATTAAGGCTGAAGTTTATTACAATGAGCGAGGTAGCTCAGTTTAGGTGTATTTCACTGATAATATACCCAGAGGTTGTTCGAGTTCCACGTCCTGGGGATGGCTTTTCCGTCAAAGTCTTGGAGCCTGTATGTGCTGAGCCTAATGACCTCCATGACTTAATAAGGACCTTCTCCCAATTTGGGGTCAGCTTTCCTTGCTCCATCGGTTTTGAAACTAATGCCTTGTGGAGTATTAGGTCACCAGGAAGGAAGAGCTTGCCTTTCACCCGGGAAGAGTGGTAATGGGCCATGCATTGTTGGTATGCAGTCATCTTGACTAGGGCCTTCTCTTTGATTTTCTCGATCAAATCAAGGTTGGCTCGTAGTTGTTCATCATTCGACTCCTTCGAGTAACCTTCGACTCTAGGCAAGGGTAGGCCTACTTCAACTAGAATGACGACTTTAGTGCCAAAGGCCATCCTAAATGGAGTTTCACCTATAGGAATCATCTATATCATTCGGTAGGCCTAGAGGACATGGTGAAGTTTGCCGCCCATCTACCGCATGCTCTGTTGAGCTGAGCTTTTAGCTCTTGTAACAATATTCGGTTTGCTACCTCTGCTTTGCCGTTGGTTTGTGGGTGCTTGACTAAGGTGAGCTGATGGTTGATGCAATAGTCTTCACAGAACTCTCGAAACCTCAAGTTGTTGAACTGCTGATCATTGTCTGTGATGATAGTGTGCGGAAGATCGAATTGGTAGATGATCGATTGCCATACAAAATCTTTGGCTCAAGCCTCAGTAATTTGAGCAACTACTTTGGCTTCAACCCACTTGGTAAAGTAGACGATAGCCACAAACAGAAACTTTCTCTGTCCAACAGCGGGTGGAAATGGACCCAAGATGTCCATCCCTCATTTGGCGAAGGGCTAGGTAGATGTGATGGGCATCATGTGTGTAGACGGGAGCCTCTGGATGTTCGAGTGACATTGACACAAATCACATGCTCGAACAAGGTCATCAGAGTCCTTTTGCATGGTCGGTCAGTAGTACCCTTGGCGTAGCACTTTGTGATAGAGGACTCGGCCACCTAAGTGATTGCTGCAGATGCCTTCGTGGACCTCCTATAGGGCATAGTCATCATCTGATGGTCGAAGGCACTTGAGCAGTGGCATGGAGAAGGAGCGTTTGTAGAACTGGCCATCGTGCAAGACGTAGTGGGATGCCTGCATCTTCAGCTTTCTCGCCTGCTTCCTATCCATAGGTAGAGATCCATTCCTGAGGTAGCTCAAGATAGGGTCAATCCACGATGGCTCAATCTCGACTTGCATCATGCCATCAATGTCCGCTATGCTAGACTTTTTCAGGATCTATAGGTCAAATTTATGTTCTAGGTCCATGGAGTTGGTGGTGGCCAATTTGGAAAGAAGGTCAGCGTGAGCATTCTCGGTCCTCGAAACCTGAATAATTTCAAGTTTGGAGAAACTGGGCGATAGGTCGTGCACCTTCTATAGATATCGGATCATGTTCGGCTCTCGAGTTTCAAATTCTTCTCGCACATGATTGGCGACTAGCTGGGAGTCGATGTAGACATTCAGCTTCTTGACTTTCAAGTCATGGGCAATTTGGAGTTCGACGAGTAGGGCTTCATATTCGGCCTCATTGTTAGAGACCAGGAAGGTGAAACAAATACCATACTCGATCATGACTCCTTCTGGGCTTGTGAGAACCAAACCCGCACTGAAGCCAGTCGCATTGGAGGATCCATTTACATGAAGTAGTCACCGGACCTTAGTCGTCCCTTGCTCGGGGATTCCTAGCATCAACCCATCTTTCAGGATTGTGCTCTCAAGAAGGAAATTTGCTAGGACTTGTGCTTTGATGGTGGGGCGAGGCTGGTAATGAATGTCATATTCGCTCAACTCCATAACCCACTTTATCATTCTTTCCAACACTTTAGGGTGATGGAGGATCATTTCGGTCAGGACTGCTACGGTGTGCGCTTGAAAGTATGGGCGCAGCTTTTGCACAGATGTCACCAATATGAGCACCGCTTTCTTGATCCATATGTACCTGGTCTTGGCATTCCGAAGCAACTTATTGATGTAGTAAACTGACTTATGTATCTAATTTTCCTTCCAAACCAACACAGAGCTGATGGTATTATCCATGATAGCTAGGTACAGGTACAGAGGCTCTCCGAGCTTTGAGCTGCTGAGTAGAGGAGGCGAACCTTGATACTTCTTTAGGTCCTCGAAGGCCTTCTGACAGCCGGGAGTCCATTGAAAATTTTTGGCCGAACGAAGTGCCTTGAAGAAGGGGAGCCACTTCTCGGCAGATTGGGCGATGATGCGATTAAGAGATGCTATTCTCCCCATAAGGCATTGTACCTCCTTAATAGATCTGGGTGACTCTATCTCCTGTAGAGCTTGAATCTTCTGAAGGTTCACCTCGATGCCTCACTGAGGGACCATGAAGCCCAAGAACTTTTCAGAATTTACTTTAAAAGCACACTTGGTCGGGTTCAACTTCATATGGTATCTCCTAAAGATAGCAAAGCTTTTGGTCAGATCGGAGATGTGCTGAGATGCTTCTTTGCCTTTCACCAGCATGTCGTTCATGTAAACTTTCATATTTTGGCCTATCTGATCCTTGAACACCTTGTTGACTAGCCTCTGATAGATTTCTCCAACGTTATTTAAACGGAAAGGCATGACTCAGTAGCAATAAGTTCCCCTGTCAGTGATGAAGGCTATCTTTTCTTCATCCTCGGATGCCATCCGCATTTGATTGTAGCCTGAGTAGGCATCCATGAAAGTCAGCATCTGATGGCCCGAGATGGCATCCACCAGCTAGTCAATTCTCAGCAAGAAAAAATTATCTTTTGGGAAAGTCTTATTGAGGTCCGTGAAGTCGATACAGATTCTCCACTTGCCGTTCGCCTTCTTCACTATGACGACATTCACCAGCCAACTTAAGTAGTTTACCTTTTGAATGAAGTTCACTTTGAGGAGTTTGTCGACTTCCTCTTCGATTGCCTTCTGATGCTCGGGGGTGAAACTTCTTTTCTTCTATTTTATGGGTCTGTATGCCTCATCCATGTTGAGGCAATGGACAAGGATATCTGGGCTTATCCCTAGCATATCAAAGACAGACTAGGCGAAAACATCGGCATTCTTTCGAAGAAAGTCTATAAGGTCCTGCTGATGCTTTTCCTTCAGTTGTGACCCGACCCAGATGGTTTGATCAGGCCAAGCCTCATCAAGTGGTACTTCTTCGAGCTCCTCAATGGGTTCTCCTCTTTGCTCAGCAAGGTCTTTCCGGGCATCGAGGCCATCAACTTCTGGCCTCTGAGATTGAAGGTCGGCGACAAAATAGTATCTTGCATCAGCTTGGTTTTTCCAGACCATCGCCACACCCCATTCCATGGGAAACTTCATGGTAAGGTGAGGGATAAAGATTATTGCCCCGAGGGACATCTGCCCTGGTCTATCGAGGATAGCGTTATATGGTAACCGAAGTTTGGTCACCAGAAAATTCATGTAGATAGTTATTATGCAGGGCCATTCACCTGGCCAAACCATCAGAGTGATCATCCCTTCTAGTATAATGAAATCGCTAGTAAACCCCATCAAGGTGGAGTCCACTACCTGAAGATCTTCCAACTTCAATTCCATTTTTACAAAGGCATAAAATAAAGAATGTTAACAGAACTTTCACTATCAATGAGAACCCGATGTACATCATAGTTTTTCATGTTCAAAGATACAATGAGTGCATCATCATGGGGGTATTGTATCCCCTAGAATCTTTCTCCAAGAATGTGAGCTCCTCGTATCTGACCTTCTTGGGCGGATTCTCTTCATCTAGCCTACTCTTGGACAGGCCAATCATAGCAATCATGTTGACATTGCCAGCCGCTGGTGGGTTCGGCAGGGGCTATTGCCGAAGCTCCAATGGATGCTTTGCTCTATTTTCTGCTTCTCGTGATCCCTTATATCGCTCCAATCTTCCTCGACGGATGAGCTGCTCAATCTTCTATCTGAGTTGCCAACACTCCTTGATATCATGGCCATAGTCATGGTGATACTGGCAATACTTGGTCATGTCCCGTCGAGCCAAGTTTCCTTGGAGGGGTTTTGGCCGAGGGAATTGATGGTCAATCTCCATTAGGATTTCGGCTCAAGGCATGGTGAGTAAAATTGGTTAAACCTCTGCACTGGACTTCTGATGCGCTGCCTGAGTGGTGGAGCCCTTTGCCATCGGGGCGGGCTTGCAGGGTGAGCCAGACGGCTTTTGTTTGAGCTTTTCTTATCTTTCTTCTTTGATTGTTTGGCCCAAGCCAATCTTCTGGATTCTTCGACCCTGGTATTTTTTTTTGCCAAGGTCATCATATCTCAAAGGCTTCTATGGTAATTCACTTCTATCACTAGGTAGAAGTCTCATTCCTTTGATACTCTGCCTGCTAAGGTGACATAGCCCCCTCATGATTGAGATGGTCGACCTCCAGCATGGCTGCATTGAAATGGCCTAAGAAACTTTTTAAAAACTCTCCCTCTTGCTGCTTTATTTTAGAGAGGGAGTCCGACCTCCGTCGGTAGCGGTGGCTACTGACAAATTGGCTGATGAAGGAGCAGCTAAGTTCATCAAAAGAGTTGATAGAGTTTGGCTTCAATGTGTCAAACCACTCTAACAGATCCCCGAAGAGTCGAGGGAAAGGCTCGGCACAAGATCGCATCTAAGTCTCCGTAGAATAGCATGATGGATCGAAAGCTACTCAGATGATCATCCAGGTTGGTAGTCCCGTTGTATGGCTCGATGGCGGGAAGCTTGATGTACGATGGGACTGCCTCTTTCATGATCTTGTCAGTAAAGGGCAGACCTTGCTTCACCCGTGGCTCCGGATGAGATGCGTGCTTAATAGCGTCTAACTCCAGGCGCATCTCCTGGATTTTCTGCTCGATCACCTTGTTCCAGATAGTCGAAGAGGCTAGGCAAGGAGATTGGTTGTGGCATCGAATCATAGCGAGAAGTAATCGGTGACAGGGAGCGGGGCCGAGGCAAACTCCTATCTCTGACCTTCTACAAAATGGGCGCTGCTTCCTCCTCGCAGCCAAGCTGTCATGGGAGGCTCATGGCCTCAAATGGTTGGGTGGAAGAGCTATTGGTTGGACCAATGCAGCTACTCCATTGGGATGTTGTTGACTGGGAACAACCAGAGGAGAGATTCCTTGGAGGCCCTGCACCAACTATGCCAAGGCCTAAACTTACTGGACCAATGTGCTGAATTGGTCCTGGTGACAGGGGCCATAAGCAGCGGCTGAACTTCAGGTTGGGGGAGTTAAGAGGAAGCCATATTTTGAGTAGGATCAGGCCTTTGAGAAGTGGCCTGATCGAGCGTCTACGGTTGCTCTCTTACGATTCACCATTGAGATGTGTCCTTGTCTCAACCTTTTCTCTTGGTTTTCAAGTTTTTAGGGACTTGAGGACCCTTCCTCTAGTACCAATCTGTTGCTGCAAATATTCGTTCTCCAACCTAGGGTAGAGATGGTAGCACACGATGAGACTTGGGTGGTGTCCTCCCATCCTTGCATATCTGCAAAAATCCTTGCACAGGATTGAGGCAGGTGGTCCCTATGGAAAACCCTCTGATACCCAAGTCAGTGGAAACCCTTGGCAACAGATAGAGTGGAGAAGGTTGCTAAAGAAAGACGCTCAGAGAAGGTCTCTGGAGAACCATACCGTTCGTTAGGGTTTCTTAGTACTTGTGTGCTTACCTGAGGGGTCTTGGGACTGATATTTATACGCTACCAAGATGGTAAGTTGTTACTTGATTCCTCATGTGCAGTTACGAAAGTTGGCGGCTAATTAGGCTGATAGACGATCAGGGAATATGAGATCCTATTGATCATGGAGGAAAGGTGTTGTATTTGTTCCCTGTTTCCGTTTAGGGAGGCTCACTCCAAGGTCTTTGCGATCGGAATGATTTATTTTTTGAGATGTTCGGCACGATTCAAGCAAGGATGATGTTTATCCTGAGAAGCCGAGGCTCGGTCTTGCCGAGGTTTAAAGATGCCTGGCCCTGCCAGGGGTTGGCGATTTAGCTCAGGCTTGTGAGGCTTGAAGGATGCTCAGCCCTACCAAGGTACGAAGATGCTCGCCCCGCCGAGGTACGGAGATGCTCGGCCCGAGGCTCGAGGCTCGATTGTTTCGAGATACGGAGAAGGCTTGGCTCCACCGAGGTTCGAAGATTGCTCGGTTCTACTAAGGTATGGAGTTTGTTGTTGATGCAATTCTCTTTTTCTGCAATGAAGAGTGAACCTCGTAGATGATAAGCTATAGCCTGAAGATGGGTTTCATCGTTGCCATATCTTTTCATTAATATAATGATAATTTTATCTCGCGTTACTAACTAAAAATCAAGGACATATTTATTATTATTTCTGCTTTTTCGATGCACCTGAATTAGAGTTTTGGACATGCTGGTGGGCTGGTGGCTCCATGATGAAAAGATTGCTCCACCACAGCCTTCCGCAGTAATGTTTTTTTTCTCCGCCTACCAATCAGCGCTTCCGTTTGTATCTTTCCACGGAAAGTGGAGTGCTTTCTAATATTCTATCTGTTTTTGCCTTTCACACTCTGCATCACTGTTTAAAAAGACCAGTGTCAAAGATATTATATCCAAAAAAAAAAAGTAGAGTTTTGCTGGTACCATCGGACGTTCCAATTTCACCTTAAGTTATCATTCAACTAACGCTTTTTATATAAATTAATTAAAATTAAATTAAAATTAAAATAGAAGTAAAATTTAAATCATAAAATAAAAGCGGCTTTTGAATTGTTTCATTAAATAAATAAATAAATAATGAGGTTCATACTACATATTTATATATATAATCAAATAAAAATAGATCTAGCACAATACTTTACGAATCACATGTTCTGTTTAGGCTTATATTAGTTATTTGATCTTGTTGCCCAAATATAGCAATCCAAGAAGGAAAGTGAATTGGGTTACTTAAAAAATTAATAGACTAACAAGTATGTGCACTTCGAAATTTTTCACAAATAAATCAAGTATAGTATGGTATAGATAATATGCAATCAATCACAGAAAATAGCACAATCAAATACAAAAGATTTATAGTGGTTCGGTGCCAACTCTAGCACCTACATCCACTCCCAAGAATCCCTTGGAAATTTCACTAACACCACTAGCCGACCTGGCTAGCAAAACTTGTTTATGGACACAAGCAAACCTTATACACTAGCCTTTCAGGCTAGTCTTCTTATTTACAGGTACAATAGGACCTTACACTCTAGCCTTCTAGGCTAGCACTTATTTTTGGATACAAGCAAGCCTTACAAGATCATACACGGGTAGACCTCTACCCTTACAAGTTTTATAACTGTGAAACACACTCTCAAAGCACAAGAATATAGAGTTTATACAATAAGTTCCTAAAAATGAGTAGATATTCAAAAATATACTTTACAAATTATTGACCTCATATTGATTTTGATGAATACAAAATAATTAAGTATAGTACTAATCATATTATTATTGAGACTAAGTGATTTTAGGTTATTCATCATGAAAGAAAGTGTTGCTTTAAATCAAAGTAAACTACAAATCAAATGAAAGGTAACACAGGTAAAATAACATTATTATGAATGTGTTTACATGTCAAAATAATTTCAAAAAGGACTTTGTACTACAAAATAAATTTTTCAAAGGACTTGAATTTCATGATCACTAATTGATTTTCATGTGTCTTGTGTACACCTATTATTTGGACAATCCACTTGCCAAAATGACTTTCAAGTTTTATTAAATTTGCATTGTCTTGAACTGGATTTAGGCACATTACAAATCTCTTATTTAAACTAAGTAATCAAATCTTTTCCGTTCCTTTGCAAAGATTTTTCTTCAACATTTTGTGACCATGAAACCATTTTCCATGAAATCCTGGATGACCGAAAATTTATGCTGGCAATCCAACTTTCCATTGCCATCCATTCTCAAAAACTAGCCATCCAACTTTTCATTAGATGACCAATTTCCCCATTGGTCAACCAATTTTGTGTTGGACTTTGGCCTCTCTTCGTCACCCCATTTTGAAGATATTTTTGCGTGTCCAACTTTGTGAAATTAGCTAACCAATTTTTGAAGTGGTTCAGTCTCTCTCTATCACCTGTTTTGAAGAGATTTTTTGGCGTCCAACTTTGTGAAATTAACCGACCAATTTTTGAAGTGGTTCAGCCTCTCTTTGTCACCCGTTTTGAAGAGATTTTTGGGCGTCCGACTTTGTGAAATTAGCCAACCAATTTTTGAAGTGGTTTGGCCCCTTTCTCCCTGATATCATTTGGATTAAATGCTGGACAACTGGGCTAGATTGTTGGTCATCCAATCTTTTCGTGTGCTTTTTATGGGCAACCGGATACATGCATTAGGCGTCCGATTTTTTCATAAAATCCCATTGGGCAATCAGGCTCATGAGTTGGGCAATTAGCTTTATGCATTGGATGGTAGACTCTTGAAACTAAGCATCCAAGTTTTGCATGCTCTCGGGATTTTCTCTGTAACTACTTTTGAATCTGAAACTAGGAGACCGATATATGAAAATTGATCGACCAATGTGTTAAGAAAATTCAATGGATTTATTTCTAACATTCTTTTGATTTACCATTTTCGTTCTTTCTCACAACGTTCTTATAACAGCTATATTTTGGGTTTAAATAGCTCATTTAAACAGTGATTTTGTATGAAAAAATATAAGAAGAAAAGAAAGAAAAAGAAAGAAAAATACTTTGAAAGAGAGTTTCATTCTTAAAAGAAAGTTAGAGATTATTTTCAAAGCCACTTGAAGTGCATTTACTTCCCATTCTTGGCATGATGTAAAAGCTCCAACAACCTTTCTTGAAGAGCATTTAAGGCTTCCATAAAGGCTTCATTATTGCTGCTGCGCACTTAAAGAAAGAAGCTATCTCATATTGAGTTCTTCAAGTTATGAAGCATTTCTTATTGAATTTCTGTTCAATCTTTAGGAGCATTTTGTATAAACATTACTTTATTGTGCCTTGAGTTGGGTTTCATAGTTGTAAAATGTGTAAGGGTAGAGGTCTACCCGTGAGTGTATTTGTAAGATTTGCTTATGCCCAAAATAAGCTTACTAGACAGGTAGGCTAGTGGTGTCTAGTGGATTTCTAAGAGGTTCTTGGGGTGTGGACGTAGGTGTCGGGTTTGGCACCGAACCACATTAAATCTTTGGTGTTTGATTGTGTTATTTACTTGTGATTGTTTGCATACTATCTTTACCCCACATCACTCGATTAATTGTGTAAGAAAATCTAAGTGCACATATTTGCTAGTTAATTAAATTTTTTAAGAAACTCAATTCATCCCCCCTCTTGGGTTGCTTCATCTGGGCAACAAGTGAATCAGAGCAAGTGCTTTTGTTGTTAAGCCCTAAAAAGCTTAGAGCTAAAGATTATGCCAACCATATTGATTAAGGGACAATCCACAAATAGGTCACCATTATTTAATGGTATAAATTATAGTTATTGAAAATTTAGAATGAAAATATTCATCCAAGAATTTGACTATGATCTATGGAGTACCATGTTAATGGTCTGCACGGACCCACGATAAGATCTAATGGTATGAAGATTCTCAAACCGAAAATCGAATGGGATGAACATGATAAAAAGTTGGCTCAACTCAATGCTAAAGCCATGAATGTATTGTATTGTTCATTAGATGCAAATGAGTTTAACCGTATATCTACTTGTTCATCTACAAAAAAAATTTGGGATAGATTAGAGGTCACCATGAGGGTACCAATCAAGTAAAAGAATCCAAAATTAATATGCTTGTTCATATATATGAACGGTTTAAATGGACTCAAGTGAATCTATTTCTGATATATTTACTAGATTTACTGATATTATTAATGGGCTTAAAAGCCTTGATAAATCTTATTCTAATGCTGATCTTGTGAAAAGGTATTAAGATTTTTGCCTAGGTCTTGGGAGACCAAAGTAACTGCTATTCAAGAGGCAAAGAATCTAAATACTTTATCTTTGGAGGAACTATTGGGATCCCTCATGACGCTTGAACTACAAGTCAAACAACATGCGGATGAGGATGAATCAAAAAGAAGGAAAGCTATGGCTCTTAAGATTTTGTATCAAAAAGAAGAATCAGATGAATCTTTGGGGGAGAGTGATGATGAGGACATGGCCTTTATTACTAGAAAATTTAAGTTTATGAAAAGAAGAAAGTTTGGAGGAAGAAAAAGGCCATTAGTGAAAAGAGAAGTAAGGAAAAAGAAAAAGATTATTTGTTATGAGTGCAAGAAACTGGAACACTTTAAATCTGAATGTCCACAACTTAAGAAAGGTCCCAAGAAGTTTAAGAAGAAGGCAATGATGGCTACTTGAAGTGATAGTGATAACTCAAGCTTCGAAGGAAAACAAAAGAACGAAACTAGCCAACCTATGCTTCATGGCGGACAATGGGGAGGGAAGCCCTAATTTTCTTGATGATTTTACATTTGAAGAACTGCATGGTGCCTTTTATGAATTGATAGATGATTTTTCAAATCTAAGTTCTAAAAACAAAGATTTAAAAAATTAAATTCAAAACCTTACTTTAGAAAATAATAAATACATTGAAGAAAATGAATCTTTAAAGAAAGAAAATAAAGATTTAAAATCTGAAACAGATAGGCTTAAACCAATAGTGGATAGGTTTACTTTAAGATCTTCAAAACTAAACATGATTTTGGATAACCAAAGAGCCATTTTCGGCAAAGCTGGATTAGGTTATAATCCCCTTAAAAAAAAACATTTTTAAAAAATATTTTTGTGCATGCTGGTCAATCATCAAATGTTACGTGTTTTAAATATGGTTTAAAGGGACACAAGTCTTATGCATGTAATAGTATTAAGAAAATTTGGGTTCCAAAAGGAACCATATTGACTAACCCCAAAGAACCCAAGAAAGCTTGGGTACCTAAAAGTAAAACTTGACATTGTATTTGCAGGTGTGTCTTACAATCTATGGATCTAAAAGAAAGTGGTATCTTGATAGCGGGTATTCAAGACACATGACAGATGATGAATCACAATTCATCACTTTAGAGGCTAAGGATGAAGGTATGGTCACCTTTGAAGACAATGGTCAAGGTAAAATTATTGGAATTGGTAAAATACGTGTCACACCTCATACTTATATTGACAATGTTTTACTTGTAAAGGGTTTAAAACATAACTTGTTAAGTATTAGTCAATTATGTGATAATGGTTTTAAAGTGATTTTTGAATCATCTATTTGTATTGTTTCTAATCCTGCTAACAATTATATGAAATTCATTGGTCATAGGCATGGAAATATTTATATTGTTGATTTAAATGATTTAAATGATCAAGCAATGATGGTCTTCGTCCTAAAAGATTGGATCGCATAACTTTCGGGATGGGCGCCTGGAAGAAGAAGCTATGCTCCCATGGATGTTTCGGCTTTTCTTTAGATGGTTCTGGAGGCAAAGAGGACTTCATCTAAAGATCGTAGCACCTTGGCGTCTTGGGGCTGCGATGCTTGGAATAGGTATTGGAACGGGTATTTGTTGGGTCTCTCACCCTATCCCTTACGGAGTGTTAATGCTCAGGAGTACAAAAAAATAGAAGAAGAAGACTCTTTTCATCAATCATCAATTATCCTCTACAGAAGAAGGGAGGGGTTTTTATAATAACTCTAACCCTTTGATGCAGGACCGATTCATATGCAAGTAAATTTTATATGATTAATGATTACAGTTGATTAATCTCTCGAAGTAATAGCCTAAGACGGATTCAGAAAAACTTATAGTAACTCTGCACGCGAAACAGTTCCACAAAAAAGTAAAGAAGAAAGACCGCTGAGGCTAAGAAGCCCCGGTAGGGCTTGCTCTCTTTCAATAAAGTTACTAGTAGATTAGAGGGGGTGTACCTGGCATAAAGGGAAGATCAAAGTGCTGAAGGGATCGCTCTACCTGGCAGATGCGCCCTAGATGACCAAGCCTTGAGCCCACGGATTTGCGGCTAAATATCCGCTGACCTGGATGATGATCACCTTGAATCCTAGATTCGTGGCTACTGAGGGATCTGCAAGATCACCATACAAGGGCTAATAAGAAAAGAGAAAACCAGAATAAAGATAAAAAGATGAAGAAGAAGTGGAGAAGGAGGTAGGGGCGGCTGAGGGTCCTTGGGCATCCCCTAGATGGGGCAAGGCGGCGGCTAGGGCTCTTGGACGGCTGCTTGGAGGGATGCAAGGGTGGCTAGGGTTTGGGGCATCCACTAGTGGATGGCAAGAAGGTGGCTAGGGTTTAAGGTTGGGCGTTGGATGCAGACATGCATAGGAGCAAAACACAAGAACACAAGGAAAAATATGACTCAAAATAACTGATTGATTGTATTGATTGATCGAAAGGTTCGATGCTTTTTTCATACAAGAGGGTCTCTTTTATAGGATAAGATATTTGGGGCCCAAGTAAATACAAATATGGAAATAAAAAGAGGCACCCCTTTTCATGAAAGAAAATTCAAAATAATTCCAAAATTGGCATCCACTTTCTTCCTAAAATGTGGATTAAGTGGCATCCTTTGAATTTGAATACATAAAAGAAAATTTAAAATTCAGTAATTTAGGGTGGCCATATTGGGTATCCTTCACTTGCTTCTTCGGGCTGAATTCAGGGTTGAAATTTCCAAAAGAACTGGGCATCCTTCAATTGCTTCTTCGAGCTGAATTCAGGATTGAAATTTTCAAAAGAACTGGAAGGCAATATGAGCATCCTTTCCTGCTGAAATTCAGGGCTGAAAATTCAAATCTGGGCGGCATGCATTTAGGCGTCCCTTCACTGCTTCTATGTATAGGCCTTGTCTTCTTTTTCCATACTATTGTCTTCTCTTGTAAGCTAAATAAACTTACTACAGGACTCACATTAAAATAAATTGAACTAAATAGGATTCAAGTTAAAATAAACTGAACTGGATGTGACTCAAATTAAAATAAACTAAACCTAATTTTCCAACTCAAGACTTGAATCAAAACTAATCAGATATCCACAGAGGGTTAAGAATCCTCTGCCTGATACTGGTGTCCGCACCAATTCTTCCAGGATGGGAAGAACTCGATCCCATAGAGTATGGGTTGTTCTAGCTCTGGTATCTCTCTAGTAGGTTTAGGTTGAGGCGCTGCAAGTCCTCTTGAGTAATCCATGAATCGTCAGATTCAAGGCGACCCTGCCATCAGACCAGGTAGCGTTGATAATCGCAGTTCTGGATTGTAATTGCTTGATCTTCTAAGATACGCTCGATCTGCTCTCCTCGCTCAGGCAAAATTGGTGGTGGACACTCTTGGGTAGGTTCGCTCATGAAAGGAGGGTTAGGTCCAAAGTAATCACTAGGAATCGCTGTCGGTTCTCTATACTCTACTAGGTCTGCAATATTGAAGGTTGAGCTAATACCCCAATCTGAAGGCAGATCTAGCACATAGGCATCGGGTCTACCTTTTCTATCACTTTAAAGGGGCCAGCTCCGTGAGCATGAAGTTTCTTAACATTCACTAGCGGGAACCGTTCAGGCATAAGCCTAACCATGACAAAATCCCCTACACCGAACTCTTTGGCTCTTCTTCGGGAGTTAGCCAGTCTTTTATAAGTTTCATTACTTAGATTTATTTTATGGCTAATGTCCTTATGTAAGTTTCTGATATGCTATGCAAATGCTAGTGTAGACTCTGAGACCCATGTGTGGAGGGATAAAGGAATTAAATCAAGTGGACGATTAGGCTTGTACCCGTGGACTATCTCAAATGGACTTTTGCCCATAGACCTGTTCACTGAGCTGTTGTAGGCAAACTCTGCACGAGATAGCAATAGATCCTACGTCCCTAGGTGTTCACCTATAAGGCACCTAAGAAGATTTCCTAAACTACAGTTCACCACTTCAGTTTGTCCATCTGTTTGGGGGTGAAAGGCTAGAAAAATTAAGTTTGGTCCCTAACAAAAGCCATAGCATTTTTCAAAAGTAGCTGGTGAACCTAACATCCCTATCAGAAACAATGGTCTTGGGTAGGCCATGGAGCTTGACCACATTGTCTAAGAAAAGTCGGGCTACACTAGATGCGTCAAAGGTTTGCGAACAAGGGATGAAGTGTGCCATCTTAGAGAACCTATCGACCACTACAAAGATGGAGTTCTGCTTCGTCTGGGTCTTAGGTAATCCTAAAATGAAGTCCATACTGAGGTCTTGCCAAGGACGATCAGCACTGGCAAAGGAGTATATAGGTCGATGTTCTTCTTTTGCTGTTTTGCAACGACACAAGTTCGACATCGGGCTACTATCAGGGCAACGAGCCTTTTTAAACCTGGCCAGTAAAATTGATCCTTTATCGCTAGGATAGTCTTATTTCTTTCAAAATGACCAGCTAATCCCCCAGCGTGCGTTTCCCAAACTAGGAACTCTCTAAGTGACGTCCTAGGGATACAAAGTCTATTGCCCCTAAAAAGGTAACCATCCTGGATGATATAATCTCCACTGGTACTGGATGGTCCTAGCCGAAGGGTCTTATGAATTTCACCAAAGTCAGGGCAA
This sequence comes from Calamus simplicifolius, assembly GCA_900491605.1. Taxonomy (NCBI): domain Eukaryota; kingdom Viridiplantae; phylum Streptophyta; class Magnoliopsida; order Arecales; family Arecaceae; genus Calamus; species Calamus simplicifolius. The sequence continues at coordinate 266,518 of UESW01001545.1, read as the reverse complement.
GTCTCATACTCATCTTTTATCTGGTTGAACCCTATAACTTCGGTGCTAATAGTACTTAACAATAAAGACTTATAGCTTAGGGCGTCTGCTACCTTTATTTCTATCCTAGCACGGTGTTTCAGGACAAAAGTGTATGCCTGAATGTATTCAACCCATTTGTCGTGCCTAGAATTGAGCTTCTTTTGGGAGTTCAAAAATTGGAGTGCCTCATGATCAAAAAATAAATAAACTCCTGCGACAGTAAGTAATGTCTCAAATACTTAAGGGCCTATACTACCGCATAGAATTCCTTATCATAGGTAGAATATCTAAGTTTAGCTTCATTTAGTTTTCCACTAAAGAAAGCTATGGGGTGATTTTCTTGGCTTAACACTCCACCTATGCCTACTCCCGACGCGTCACATGCAACCTCAAACACCTTAGAAAAGTCTGGAAGTCTAAGTACGGGTGTATGAGTCATCCTATCCTTAAGCTCTAGGAAGGCCTTATTAGTTGACTTAGTTACCCTTCCTAATACAATCAGTGATGGGTGCGACGATGATGCTAAATCCCCTAATGAATCTCCTGTAAAAGATTGCTAGGCCATGGAAGCTGTGGACATTGTGGACATTCATGGATACTGGCCACTCTACAATCGACCTAACCTTTTCAGGATCTATTGAGACACCTTCTAGGCTGAGATGGTTAAGATGGTCCTCTTTGCTCTTGCTATAAATTAATATATTGTCAAAATAGACCACTAAGAATTTTTTTGTGTACTTTTTTAGGACCTAGGTCATGATTCTCATGAATGTACTAGGTGCGTTTGAAAGCCCAAAAGGCATCATGACCCATTCAAACAAACCATCTCTAGTCTTAAATGCAGTCTTCACTCATCCCCTGGTCTAATTCTAACATGATGGTAACCACTCTTAAGGTCTATCTTGGAAAAGATGGTGGCATCCGCCATCATGTCTAACATATCATCTAATCTGGGGATAGAAAACCTATATTTGATAGTAATTTTGTTGATGGCCCTACTATCCACGCACATTCTTTAGGTACCATCCTTCTTAGGGGTTAAGAGTGCAGGAACTGCACAAGGGCTTAAGCTCTCCCTAATGAATCCTTTCCTAAGTAATTCTTTCACTTATTTTTGTAGTTCTTGATGCTCAGTGGGGTTCATCCTATAATGGGGAAGGTTTGAGAGGGTGGATCTTGGGATCAGGTCAATGGCGTGTTGGATGTCTCTCAGGGTGGTAACTGATCAGGCAACTCTTTAGGGAAGACATCCTTAAATTCCTCTAGGGTCTCAATTATTTCAGTGGGTTGTTCCTTTTAGACTGATTCATGGATCTCTTTAGTGATCAAAATCCAAATAGAGTTACCCTCAATGATGTCCTTTTCTAATTCCTTAGCTTTAATCAGATTAACTCTTGGCTTGCTATCCTTAAGGCTACTAGATCCTTTCTTGATTGGGTACCTAGGTGGAACTGAATGTATTACATACTTGTTTCCATTGTGTTTAAAAGAGTAGAAGTTGGATTGACTAAACAAGGTGGCATCGTAATCGTAAAGCCGAGGTGGACCTAATATAATACTACTAACACCGATAGGAATTACATTGCACCCGATCTTTTCTTCATAATTTGTAATTTGATTAGTATTTGGCATCTAGACTTAATTGGGATTGAGGTGGAATCTACCCACGAGACCTTATAGGGACTAGGATAAGGAACTGTGGTCAATCCTAATGATTTAACTGTATTGGCAGAAACGACATTGACACAACTCCCACTATCAACTATTATCTTGAGCACCTTATCCCCTATCTTAACAAAAGTCTGTAGGATGTTAGTCCTACGCCAATTTTCTTAGTCCTTAGTTTGAGTCTGGGTCAAGATACATCTAACCACTCCTAGTAGATCTTCAGAATCAAATGTTTCCTCCTCTCCATCGTACTCATCTATGATAGGTATCAGCCTCATAGACCTCTCCCTTAGGCTCAACTAGGGGCTCGGACTCAGTCTTAGGTAACTCATCTATATGAAGGGATCTGACTGAGCACTGGCTGATCATATGCCCTGATTTGTTGCATCTAAGCATTTGATATGGGGGTTGGGATTTCTCTGGACCTCTATAGATTTGCCCTTATTCTCTCTCTGGGGTATAGGGGTACTATTCTGGGGTCGACTCAACTCGGTTCGGCTTGTACTGGATCGGCTAGTGTTGGGTCGACTCGGGTAAGTCTGGCGAGGGTCTGAGTACGGGTAGGTCTGGGATGACTAGGATAAGCCTGGCTAGATCCTGCATATGGGCTAGGGCTCTTGGTAGCCTCTGATCTACGATAGGGTGGCCCTCTCTGAAAACGTTCATAATCCCTAGCAACTTAGTAAGCTTCTTCTAAATCGCGTACCCTTCTCAGGTAGAGTTCTCTTTGAATATCTACTCTCAGGCCATACCTAAACTTGGATAGGGTGACTTCCTCAGACTAAACGATATTACACCTCATGGTATATTCTTGGAATGTAGCAATGTATTCATTCTCAGTTTTGCTACTCTAAATTAATCCCTACCACTGGTCCAATAGGCTCTGGTCATACGATGTGGGGACATAATTGGACCGAAGTCTAGCCTTCATGACACGCCAGGTGACTATGGGGTCCCTACCCTCTAGTGCTTGCCTTCGCTCTATAGTGGCCCAGTATAACCTAGCCTATCGTACTAACTTGAGCTTGACAAATCTAAACTTACATTCCTCAGACATGTCGTACCAATCTGTTGGGGAAATTATTGAGAAATTATTTACCCAATTATTGATTTTGATGATTAACAAAAGCCATGAGTATATTTATAGTGTTTCTGATAAATTTGATAAGTGTTTCAGGTATTAAGATTGATTGTTTATTCAAATGATACTTAGGAATCAGTTTTGAACCAAGTTTAAATGGAATTTACTTAAGTTCAGAACTTGAAGCCGACACCTAGAACCTTTAGAGCCGACTCCAGAGTGTATCAGAGCATTTATATATTTTCGGCACGGTTCGGAGTCGACACCTAGAGTTTCGGAGCCGACACCTGAGGTTTCGGAGCCGACACATGAATAGGTGGAGCTGACTCCAACATGAGATACAGAGAAGATGTTTTCTGCTTCAGAAGTCAGAGTCGACACATGGATTTCGAGAGCCGACTCCAACTTGAGAACAGAGACTTGGTTTTTTGAGCATTTTCTGGAGTCAACACATTAGTTTTCGGGAGCCAACTCCAGTCTGAGAGGAGTCGACACTTTGTAAAGTCGGAGCCGACTCCTCATTGAATCAACTTTTTGCTATTTATGGAAATACGATCTGGAACCCTTCGTTCCTCAAAGAGGCTAAAGCTTCCTCTCTTATATATCTGATCATATTTAATTGTTGGAATCTTCTTATTTGTTATATCGATTTCAGTTGCTGATACTGATCTATTTAGTACATTAATAGTTCCTTCTGGATAAAAGTCTTGATCGCGGGTTTCACTATCTTCTAGGCCTTCATTCTCATCTAATCTTTGAGTTCTAGTTAATCTTCTAATTATGCTATTCATTTTGGCTCCTAGGGATGACGGGAACACTGCCAGATAGACTCCAACCTGTCAGAAACGATTTTCAAAAGTGCCAGATCAGCTCTAACGGTAACTTTTCTTCACCTAACCCCCAACGGATCTATCTCTTTTCGTGAGGAAGCAATCCACCTACTTTGTAATGGCTATTTTCCAACCTAATCTCTGTATAAAGAAGGGATTCGTCCGTTGAAAAAGAGAGAGCAGAAATTCAAGAAAATAGTGGAAAAATCAAGAGAAATTTGAAAAGAAAGAGGGAAAGAAAAATCTTTAAGTCCACGCTCATTCCAAGAGAGATTCAAGAACAATTCAAAAGCTTCAAATAGTTCAAGTTCAAAGGATTCTCAAAGAAGAAAAGGAGAAAAGCNTAGAAGAAGAGAATCAAGAGCACGAGAGAACCAATAACAAACTCACAATAACTCAAACTGGATTGATTGATTAATAATTCAAAGATGCATAATTCATACAAGAGGGTCTCTTTTATAGAGCAAGAGACTTAGGGCCCAAGTAAATACAGATATGAAAAGAAAAGGGGCGCCCACTTTCTTCCTAAAGTGTGGATTAGATTACATGGAAAAAAAACTTCATGCCATACAAATCCCTTTCAAAAAAGGCAATTTATGGCAATAAAGGGCATCCGTTTCCTGCTTCTTTGGGCTGGAATTCTTCCAAATAGTGTTGCATAATTTGGGGGATTGAGGCTTATCTTATTGACCTGCTTGCTCTGCTAGGTGGCATATGGAATGCTTGTGCTGGAGGATGACAGTTGTGTGGTTGGCATGTGACTTCTTATGTAGGTGTGGCACCAACAAGATTTAGCAGCTGCTCTGTTTGACTGTGATGGCCTTGTCTTCTGCTCTAATACTGGTGTCTCCTCTGTAAGCTGAATGAACTTAATACAATACCAACTAGACTGGACACATATAAGACCAACTGGACTGGGCAGAACTGAAATTGACCCAAGCTCATAATGAGCTGATTCAATATGACCCAAACCCAAATAACGAGTATCAACTCAAAGATAGGACTCAAATGCCCAACAAAAATAAATTGGACCCAAATTAAAATAAAATAAACCTAGTTTCCAACTAAATCAAACCCTACAAACCTAATCAGATATCTACATAGGCTTAAGAATCCTCTGCCTGATCCTAGAGCCCGCACCAATTCTTTCGAGTGGGAGGAACTCGACCCCATCGAGTATGGGTTGCTCTGGCTCTAGTAGCTCTCTAGGAGGTTTAGGTTGAGATGTTGCAAGTCCTCTCGAGTAATTCATGAATCGTCGGATTCGGGGTGACCCTGCCATCGGACCAGGTAGCGTTGGTAACCGCAGTTCCGGGTTGTAATGGATTGATCATCCAGGATATGCTCGATCCACTCTTCTTGCTCAGGTAAAATTGGTGGTGGACACTCCTAGGTAGGTTCGCTCATAAAAGAAGGGCTAGGTCCAAAGTACTCACTAAGAATCGCTGTCGGTTCCCTATATTCTACTAGGTCTACAATATTGAAGGTAGAGCTAATGCCCCAATCCGAGGGTAGATCTAGCACATAGGCATTGGGTCCTATCTTCTCTATCACTTTAAAGGGCCCAGCTCCGCGAGCATGAAGTTTCTTAACGGTCCTTGATAGGAATCATTTAGGCCTAAGCCTAACCATGATAGAATCCCCTACACCAAACTCTTTGGCTCTTCTTCGAGAGTTAGCCAGTCTTTTATAAGTTTCATTACCTAGATTTATTTTATGGCTAATATCCTTATGTAAGTCTCTGATATGTTATGCAAATGCTTGTGTGGACTCTGAGACTCGTGTGTGGAGGGGTAAAGGAATTAAATCAAGTGGATGATTAGGCTGTACCCATGGGCTATCTCAAATGGACTCTTGCCCGTAGACCTGTTCACTGAGCTGTTTAGGTGAACTCTGCATGAGGTAGCAATAGATCCCACGTCCCTAGGTGTTTGCCTACAAGGCACCTAAAAAGGTTTCCTAGACTACGGTTCACCACTTCAGTTTGCCCATCTGTTTAGGGGTGAAAGGCTGTAGAAAAATTAAGTTTAGTCCCTAACATATGCCATAGTATTTTTCAAAAGTAGCTGGTGAACCTAACATCCCTATCAGAAACAATGGTCTTGGGTAGACCATGAAAGCTGCGGAAATCGAAGACATTCATGGGTACCGGCCACTCTACGATCGACCTAACCTTTTCAGGATCCGCTGAGACACCTTCTGAGGTTACCACAAAACCTAGAAAGATAACCCTATGCATCATGAAATCACATTTCTTAAGGTTTGCATAAAGGCTATTCTCTCTAAGGGTCTGACAGATTAATCTGAGATGGTTAAGATGGTCCTCTTTGGTCTTGCTATAAATTAATATATCGTCAAAATAGACCACTAAGAATTTTTTCGTGTACTCTTTCAAGACCTGGGTCATGATTCTCATAAATATACTAGGTGCATTTGAAAGCCCAAAAGGCATCACGACCCATTCAAACAGACCATCTCTAGTCTTAAATGCAATCTTCCATTCATCCCCTGGTCTAATTCTAACCTGATGGTAACCACTCTTAAGGTCTATCTTGGAAAAGATGGTGGCACTCACCATCATGTCTAACATATCATCTAATATGAGATAAGGAACCTATATTTGATAGTAATTTTGTTGATGGCCCTACTATCCATGCATATTCTTCAGGTACCATCCTTCTTAGGGGTTAAGAGTGCAGGAACTACACAAGGGCTTAAGCTCTCCCTAATGAATCCTTTCCTAAGTAATTCTTCCACTGTTTCTATAGTTCTTGATGCTCAGTGGGGTTCATCCTATAATGGGGAAGGTTTGAGAGGGTGGATCCTGGGATAAGGTCAATGGCGTGTTGGATGTCTCTCAAGGGTGGTAACTGATCAGTCAACTCTTTAGGGAAGACATCCTTAAATTTCTCTAGGGTCTCAATTACTTCAGTGGGTTGTTCCTTTTGGATTGATTCATGGATCTCTTTAGTGGTCAAAATCCAAATAGAGTTACCCTCAGTGATGTCCTTTCTAATTCCTTAGCTTTAATCAGATTAACTCTTGGCTTGCTAGCCTTAAGGCTACTAGATCCTTTCTTGATTGGGTCCCTCGATGGAACTGGATGTATTACATACTTGTTTCCATTGTGTTTAAAAGAGTAGATGTTGGATCGACCAAACAAGGTGGCATCGTGATCGTAAAGCCAAGGTCGACCTAATATAATACTACTAACACCCATAGGAATTACATCGCACCCAATCTTTTCTTCATAATTTGCAATTTGATTAGTATTTGGCATCTAGACTTGATTGGGATAGAGGTGGAATCTACCCATGAGACCTTATAGGGACTAGGATGAGGAACTGTGGTCAATCCTAGTGATTTAACTATATTGGTAGAAACGACATTGACACAACTCTCGCTATCAACTTTATCTTGAGCACCTTATCCTCTATCTTAACAAAAGTCTGTAGAATGTTAGTTCTACGCTAATCTTCCTGGTCCTTAGTTTAAGTCTGGGTCAAGATACATCTAACCACTCCTAGTAGATCTTCAGAATCAAATGTTTTCTCCTCTCCATTATACTCATCTATCATATGGGTATCAGCCTCATAGACCTCTCCCTCAGGCTCAACTAGGGGCTTAGATTCGGTCTCAGGTAACTCATCTATATGAAGGGATTTGATTGGGCACTAGCTGATCATATGTGCTGGTTTGTTGCATCTAAAGCATTTGATCTGGGGGTTGGGATTTCTTTGGACCTCTACAAATTTGCCATTATCCTCTCTCTGGGGTATAGGGGTACTATTCTGGGATCGACTCAACTCGGTTCGGCTTGTATTGGGTTGGCTAGTGTTGGGTTGACTCGGGTAAGTTTGGCGGGAGTCTGAGTACTGGGTAGGTCTGGGATGACTAAGATAGGCCTGGCTAGATCCTTGATATGGGCTAGGGCTCTTGGTAGCCTCTGATCTACGATAGGGTGGCCTTCTCTGAAAACGGGCTTCTTCTAGGATGCCTAACTTAGTTTCAACTTGATCGAACATGGACCCTAATCTAGCCTCAGATTGCTTGATGTCTTGGTTCATTCAAACTAGTTGTTCAATGATGATCCTTAAGTGATCCTCAATATTTTGATTAGCCATGGGTTCAGCCTGTAATGGAGGTGGTGACGGGCGAAAAGATGATCCTAATCTAGTGCACATGCAAACACAATTAAACACACAAAACTAGACTGACTCAGACTACGGTATGCTAGACCTAGTCATCCAGAGTAAAGGATTTGGCTTAATGCAAGCCAATCTAACAGTAACTCTTTAATTGGCCAGTTGGGACAGGTGAGAAGAGGGGAGGCTCGTCTCGCAAATTGTAGGTTCCTAATTAGAATAACCCCAACACTTCGCTTAAGTCGTTTGACATTTGACCTTTCTTCTAGACACTAATTTCAGAGCATATGCCAGATTGATTTGTACTAGTCTCCTCCAGTACACTAGACCGACTGTTGGTGTCCCTAGCCTTCTAGGGCAAATGTCAATTAAGTTCATTTTAGATTAGAGGCTTGGGATCGGAATGCATGGGTGATTGTTTTGGGCCAAGGAAGGGGTCTCAATTCCTCCCTTATCTGACATCAATGAGAGCCCTTAAGAGTAATTTAATGCAGATGAATGACATGCAAAATACAAACCCTAATCCAAAAATCTATAAATAGCAATAAATCTTAATTTTTTTTATAGATCGAATTAAATTCTTAGAAAATAACAAAAAATACTTTAAATTATAAAAAATCCAAAAAATAAATTTCATAATTTTTAATGTGTATGCAGACAGAAATAATTCAATTAATAAAATCTTAGGAATTTTTATGTTTTCAGACAAGCAATTAATTCACAGATCAAATTAAATTCTCAAAAAATAAAAAAATATTTTAAATTATAATGAATCCAAAGAAATAAATTTTGTAATTTTTGATATATATGCAGGCAAAAATAATTTAATTAACATATAATATACTGATAATATATGAATTAAAAATCAAACCCTAACCATGCTCTGATACCAAACTGATGCAGGACCGATTCGTATGCAAATAAATTTTATATAATTAATGATTATAGTTTATTAATCTTCCAAAGTAATAGCCTAAGAGGGATTCAGGAAAACTCACAGGAACTCCGCATGCGAAACAGTTCCCCAGAAAAGTAAAGAAGAAAGATCGCCGAGGCTAAGAAGCCTTGGTAGGGCTTGCTCTTCCACAATAAAGCTACTAGCATATTAGAGGGGGTGTACCAGACAAGATGAAGAGATTGAGATGCTGAAGGGGTCACTCTGCCTGGTGAATGTGCCCTGAATGACCAAGCCCCGAGTCCGTGGATCTGCGGCTAAGTATCCGCTGACCTGAATGGTGAACACCTTGAATCCTGGATTCGTGGTTATTGAGGGACCTGCAAGAATAGCATCCAAGGGTTAAAGAACAAGAGAAAAAAGTCAGATTAGAAGTAAAGAGACAAGGAAGAAGTAGAGAAAGAGGGGCGGCCAAGAGGCTTTTGGGCATCCACTAGAGGAAACAAGGGTGGCGGCCAGGGCTTCTCTTAGAGACTGGGATGTTGGCACGCACAAGAGAATGGAATCAAGAGCACCAGAGAACCAAATACCAAAACTAACAATAACTCAAAACTGGATTGATTGATTAATAATTCAAAGATGCATAATTCATACAAGAGGGTCTCTTTTATAGAGCAAGAGACTTAGGGCCCAAGTAAATATAGATATGGAAAGAAAAGGGGCACCCACTTTCTTCCTAAAGTGTGGATTCGATTACATGAAAAAAAAACTTCAAGCTATACAAATCCCTTTAAAAAAAGATATTTTATGGGCAATAAAGGGCATCAGTTTGCTGCTTCTTTGGACTGAAATTCTTCCAAATAGGGTTGCATGATTTGGGGAATTGAGGCTTATCTTGTTGACTAGCTTGCTCTGCTAGGTGGCATGTGGAATGCTTGTGCTGGAGGATGGTAGGTGTGTGGCTGGCATGTGACTTCTTATGTAGGTATGGCGCCAACATGAATTTAACAGCTGCTCTATTTGACTGTGATGGCCTTGTCTTCTGCTCCAATACTGATGTCTTCTCTTGTAAGCTGAATGAACTTAATACAATACCAACTGGACTGGACACATATAAGACCAACTGGACTAGACATGACTCAATTTGACCTAAGCTCTTAATGAGCTGACTCAATATGACCCAAACCCTAATAACGAGTACCAACTCAAAAGATAGAACTCAAATGCCCAAACAAAAATAAAATTGGGCCCAAATTTAAATAAAATAAACCTAGTTTTTAACTAAATCAAACCCTACAAACCTAATCAGATATCCACGGAGGCTTAAGAATCCTCTACCTGATCCTGATGCCCGCATCAGTCGGCATCCCGGTTCAATCGATGGGTAATTACCTCCCCGGGTATACCCGGCATATCAAACGCCGACCATGCGAAGATATCGGAATTGGCCCGCAGGAAAGTAAGAAGTTGATCGTGCACCTCCTCCAAGAGTAAAGCTTTGATCTGGACCATCCTCGTCGGGTCCTCCCCCAGTGGAAAAGTCAGCAGGTGCTCGGTCGGCTCCCCTCTCCTCTCTTAGTCTCGGGGATCGAGCAATCCTGGTGCTGTTGCAGCCATCACCCCCCTGTGGGCTAGGAGCCATGTGATAATAAAGTAGTAGTGGGTTCTACTCTCCCTACATCTTTCCGACTCCTTCACTGGTGGGAAACCTCACCAGTAGTCTTTTGATGGAGATGACGACATCCAAAAGGTTCAGACCGAGTCTCCCGAGGATGGCGTTGTAGGCTAGGAGAACTCAAACAACTAGAAAATTCATGAGAACCGTTCTTTGACACGGTGGCATCCTGGCGGTGACAGGGAAGGTGATCTCCTCCTCAACCCTTATAGAATCTCCAGTGAAGCCCATCAAGAGTGTGGTGACAGGCCGAAGGACGCTAGGGGATAAATCTATTCGAACAAAGGCCATCATAACTCAAAACATCAACTGAGCTCCCACTGTCAACTAAGATTCTTTTACAGGGTGCTTTGTGATCATCATGGACACAATGATGCTATCATCATTTTTGCTAACCACTCCTTCTAGGTCCCTTTTAGAAAAAGGAATTACAAAATCTAGTCCCTCATCCTCTCGCGGCCTCTTGGGGGCACTGCCTGTCCCCCAGGATATCATGGCCATAGTCTTCTCGGTTAGGGCATTATCGATGCTAACCCTAGGTGGTAGAGGTGCCGACAAGCCGAGTGCACCCGGGTTCTCCCTCTGGACAAACTTCCCCAGATGGCCATGCTGGATGAGGTTCTCAATCGCCTTCTTTAGCTGGCTCGTCTTCGGTATCGTGGTTGTGGTCCTAGTGGAAGCAGTAGTACAATTTTTTATTGTAGGGAGTCCCTGGCTTCATTGGAGGAGGGCGTTGAAGATACGACTCGCCCTTGATCTCCATCAAGATGTGGGATATCGGGGCAAGCAGAGGAGTGAAGGGACCCTCCTTAGAAGTAAGAGCTTGCAGTCGGTTGTCTGGTCGGCAGGGAGGCTTAGGCCTCCTGGGATGAGCCTCAGCAGGCTCAGGACGGGCTTGCTTCTTGCTGGAACTCCCATCTATCTTGCGCCAAGAGGAGTCAGCCTCATCTGTACAGATATACTTCTGTGCCCGACTCAGCAGTTCAGTGTAAGAACTGGACGGCTTCTTGTCGAGGGAGTAGGCAAAGCGGAAGGGGCGGAGCCCTCACTTCAAGGCCAAAGTGGCCATAGAGTCCTCGAGGTTGTAGACCTCAAGAGTGGCTTCCTTGAACCGAGCGACGAAGTCCCTCAGCGACTCGCCGCTCTTCTACTGGATGGAGAATAGGCTATCCGCCACTCGTGGGATCTTCTGGCATGCATCAAAGTGAGCCAAAAAAGCCCTCTCCAGCTGTCAAAAGGAGTTGATACTACGCGGCAGCAAGCGAGGGTACCAAGCTCGGGCCGCCTTCCTTAGGGTGGCAGGAAAGGCGATGCAAAGTAGGGAATCAGTTGACCCCTGGACCTGCATCAGGACCTTGTAACTCTTCAGATGGTCCAAAGGATCGGTGGTCCCATCGTACGGGTCTAGCTGAGGGAGGCGAAACTGGGTCGAAATCGGTTCCTCCATGATATGGTGGGACAGCGGTGGATGGCTGTCATAATCCGCCTCCGATGGGTTGGTGATCCTGCGGCTGAGCTCCTCCAGCCGCTGGTTGTATTCATCTAGCTGGCGCTCAGCTCGGCAAGCTATCCGGCCATCAAAGGACCCCTCCCTTGAAGATTCCGAGGATGAAGAGGGGTGGCGGCGATGCATGCAGATGAGTGCACTCCGCCTCCTTCCCATGCTGCCGCTTAGGGGAAGTGTTGGCATGGCGAGAAGGGGACAGGGGCATCCTAGAGGCTTCCCAGAGATGATGTCTGGGTGAAGCACAGCGATGGCGGACCTCCCGAAGGGGAGTCCTCTTCCGGGAAGAATGCTGGTTGGGTTGGACCACCCCCGGGACCAATGAGGGTGGCTCCGGCTGTCGCTTCGCGGCTGCCAGCTGCTGCTGCAGAACCTGAACCGCTGCCACCAGTGATTCAACTTGCATGGCGAGAGCGGCAATCTGATCATCTTGATGTGGTGGTGGTGATGGCGGTGCGGGGATGCTGGTCTAGGGAGCGAGGGGACCAGCCTCCGACAGATTAGCTCCTTGGCGATGCCCCCTGGCATGGCTGGTGGAAACCTTCTGCGTGCGTGTCACCACCATCTTTTTAACTACTCAGGGGATGAGAGTCTACAGCTAACTAGTTCGAAGCTTTCTTCTCTATCCCTCCTTCCTTGTGCACCAATCTGTTACCGTCACGTTCCTCTAATGCTGGGAGATGGAGATCCTCCTCCTCGAAGATGATCCTGCAAGAAAGTCCTTGGAGACCGGTTGCACCGGTGGGGACCCTCCGATGCTCAAGTAAGTAACTCGAGAATAGTGAAGAAGAAAGCTAGTAGAAAAATAGCTAGAGAGCTTGAGTTCAGATCCCTTTCCTCGTTGTGAGTGTGGGTTCTTATACCTGTTCAAAGATCCCCTTTCTCGTTTCCAGAAGGTGGCTAATTCTGAGGTACCATTGTTCGGTAGCAGACAGGTGGCCAGGCTGACAGAGATAGGTCACAACCGATACTGGGCATGCCAGCGGTGTCTTACCCCACCAGCCACCTGCCAGGTGCGGTGCCATAAGTGGTAGGTGGACCTAATCGCATCAGGCGTGCACCGTTACGGATAGTGGCCACGCGTAGTTGCAGACGGTTAGTGAGCTACGTGGCAGTTGCAGATGGTTGGTGGGTCATATGATAGTGTCAGGCGGCTCAAAGTAGAGGGGACCTGAGGTTCGAGGCCAAGGGGACTTGAGGCCTGAGGCCGAGGGGACCCGTAGCTTTTACAGCAAGAAAATTTGGAACCTAGCTAGAAAAAAGCTCTTACAGCCATGTTACGATCAGCCTCAGAAACTTGAAAGGCCTTCTTTAAAGTTTGCCATAACCGTTTGTAAGGTCCAATCCGGGCAGGAGGCATTAATATATCGACGCTGCTTCCTGATCATTAGCTTACACCAAGTTGCTCCACTAAAGTAATCAAACAGCAATAGAAAATAAATTATTTAAAATTTTTAATAACATAAAATAGAAAATAATCTTTGCTCATAGACAAAATAAGAACAGAAGTCATAATCTCAAATTTATATTAGTCTTTTTTTTTCCTTCCACTAATTATATTAATCTTTTTTTGATATAAAAATATGCAACTTTCCTTCCTTTTTATTCTACATAATTATCGGGATCTTTATCTGATGACGCCAAGTCACCACCTTCGAACGTCGGGGAAGACGGATGTCTCGCTCCGGGAAATCCTACAAGAAAAGTCCCCGGGGACCGGTAGCACCGGTGGGGACCCTCCGACGATCAAGTTAGTGGCTTGGGTTCAGACAAGGAACCACCCCCTGCGAAGAGAAGCTGGGGCAGTTAGGGTTTTTGATCAGAGGAAGAAAGCTCAGAGAGCCCGAGTTCGGATCCCCCTTACCGCCTGAATATGTCTCTCTTATACCTGTTTGAATACCGTGACGTGCAGCTTCGGAAGACCTTTCTTGTACTGTCACCGATGGAGGTGACTGGGCTCCTATTGCTGAGGCGGCGAGTCGTACATCCTAGTAAGGCATGGTGGCGCACAGAGGCGTGCAACGCGCCAAACATCGTTAAGAGGCATGACCCTCCGTACCGGGGCACACTTTACAGGAGTACTAAATGGTACTACGGCAAGGCACAGCCATGTGCCGAAGATCATGCGTGAGCACCGTGCATGCTGATAGTTGCTGTTTTCTTCGACGGTTGAATAGCGTGTCGACCATGCACCCTGAGGCCAGTAGGGGCCCTGGGTTAAGAAATGATGACCCCACCCCGACCCCGAGGGGGTGCCAGAGGTGGAAAATGACCGTTCACCCGAGGCTGGTAGGGGCCCCGGGGTTAAAAATGATGACCCCACCCGACACCGAGGAGGTGCCGGCGGTGGGGAAATGACTGTTCACCCCGAGGCTGGTAGGGGCCCCGGGGTTAAGAAATGATGACCCCACCCCGACCCCGAGGGGGTGCCGGAGGTGGGGAAATGACCGTTCACCCCGAGGCTGGTAGGGGCCCCGGGGTTAAAAAATGATGACCCCACCCCAACCCCGAGGAGGTGCCGGCGGTGGGGAAATGACTGTTCACCCCGAGGCTGGTAGGGGCCCCAGGGTTAAGAAATGATGACCCCACCCCGACCCCGAGGGGGTGCCGGAGGTGGGAAATGACTGTTCACCCCGAGGCTGGTAGGGGCCCCAGGGTTAAGAAATGATGACCCCACCCCGACCCCGAGGGGGTGCCGGAGGTGGGAAAATGACCGTTCACCCCGAGGCTGGTAGGGGCCCCGGGGTTAAGAAATGATGACCCCACCCCGACCCCGAGGGGTGCCGGAGGTGGAGAAATGACCGTTCACCCCGAGGCTGGTAGGGGCCCCGGGGTTAAGAAATGATGACCCCACCCCGACCCGAGGGGGTGCCGGAGGTGGAGAAATGACTGACTGCCGTTACTCTGCCTGATGACGTTGGGATCAGTCATATCAGATGCCCCCTCGCCCCTGGGGCGAAGCGGGTCCCACCGCTGAGGCCCAAGGGGCGTTCTCCACGTGGCTGATCCCTAGCCTTGTTCCTTATGCGGACGGTACGGGGGATGCAAAGAGACGGCCTTCCGTACCACGCCAGCCACGATCGCCTTCGAAAGTGAGGATCAGCTCTTCGAAGTTCGCGCGGAAAGGTGCGTAATGATTTCTTCCCATTACGGAGATATCAACGGGGGCCCCACCATCGGTCGGGGGCGTATCGCGCCGCGCGCTGGGGCATTCCTCGAGGCGAGCCAGCGTATGGTGAAGGGCCGCGTGGCCGACGGGACATGGCGGGATGTTTTGAAAACCCCACAAAGCCAGGCGAGGGGGAAGGAACTGGCACCATACCACCCCGTCATCGTCTTCCTCTCTGCCTGTTCTCCTAGTGCTCCTGCAACCTGCAAGCTTGCGTCCAGCTTTCCTTGTTTCTCCAGGTCAGCCTCTTTCATCTTGATTCTTCTTTTTTCATGAGTCTACCCTCTTGGACATCGGAGGACGGTTCTGAGGACCGCCCTCCCTCTGTGGGGCCCCAAACCCCTTCTCCTTCTCCTCCATCGAGTGGTCCTCTGATTCAGAGGACCACATTCCTTTGGCCCGGCGGCGGGCCGCCGGTGGAGCTGCCGGTGGAGCCTCGTTGAGGGGTCGTCGGCCGGGGGTCGGGACCTCCTCGAGGGTGGAGGAATCCCCAGGGGGGGTAGCCTCCTCGATGACACGGTCGGATCTGGAAAGGATCCGGGCCCGTTATCGGATCCCTCAGGAGATCAATCTATTTCTTCCGACCCCCGACGACCGGGTTATCTCCTCCCACCCGGTCGCGTAGCCTTTTACGAGGTTTGCCTACAGGTAGGCCTCCGTCCTCCTTTCCACCCTTTTTTATCATGCTCCTTGACTTCTATTCTTTAACCCCCTCCCAGCTAGTCCCGAACTCTTGTCGGGTAATTAGCGCCTTTGTTATCCTTTGTCATCGCCTAGGTATTACCCCTAGGGTCAGTTTGTTCCGTAATTTTTATTCTCTTCGGGCCCAGAAGGGATGGTGGGTGTTTCAGCCCCGACCCAATAGGGTCATTAAGCTCCTTTTGCCTTCATCGATTAAGGGGTGGAAACCCCGTTTCTTTTTTGCTAATATCGATCAAGTCCGGCCCCGGTGGGGGAACCCCGACCTCCGAGGGAATGTCGCGACTGTCCAGCCTGGGGACCGGGAGGCGATGGGGGCCTTGCTGACTGCCGAGATTCCCCGGTACACCCTACTGCTAGGGGAGGAGAACTTCGAGTTGACGGGCCTAGTCTCCCATCGGGGTAAGTCCTCTTCGCACTTAGCTAAAAATCCCGCTCTTCTCTCTTCTTCTTCTCTTTTTTTTTTTTTTTTTTTGCTGAAAACTTGACTTGCATTGTGCAGCAATGAAAGTTCCGAGGGCGAAATTGTTAAAGGTCATCAAGAAAAGGGGTCGGGAAGGATCATCCGGGGGGCAGCAAGCCCCGGCCCCGAAGCGCTTGGTGATCCGGGCCTCCTCCTCCTCCGCGAGGGCCTCCCCCCAGCGAGGACCTCCCCTCCCGGGATTCCACAACACATCCCTGTCCCCGCGGAGGTCGACCTCACGGCCGACACACCACCGGAGGCTGGAGCCGCAGCAGGAGGTACCGCTGCAGAGTCGGTGGCGGGGGAGCCCGCGCCGACCGGAGGGCTCCCGGTTCCCGAGGGAGCGACTCCATTTGGTGCCAGCCGGGACTGGGGTGAGGGGCCATCCGGTCCCACCAGTCCAGCCCCCGAGGGGCCGGTTAGGGGCGACCCGCCCACAGGGCCGGGGAGGTCAGAGGCGGCAGAGGGAAGTGGGGACGCACCCAGGTCGCCCCTGGACTTCCTGGGCGATGGCTATTGGGCCGAGCGGGTCCTGGGCTATTGGACCGAGCGGGTCCTGGGCTCGGTTCTGGATCCTAGGATCACCGAGGGCCTTGGTCGTCAGAAGACAGGCGAGTTCTTCAGGGAATCTTATGCCGCTGCGTTCAGGGTAGGCGACCTTCTTGCCCTTCGTCCCTTATTGTTTCATGTACACATACTTTGCTGACTTGAGGCTTGTGCGCGCAGATTGTGCATTCCCTAAAGGCTGCTAGGGAGGTGATCCGCGGGGAGAAGAACCTTCTCCGGGAGATGCAGGACCGCGCAGAAGCAGCAGAAAAGGCACTGGGGGAGATCAAAGAGTCCTGCGCCAGCGAGGTAAGAGCCGCCGAGGGCAAAGCAGAGATCAAGGCCAACCGCGCGCGCACAGCGATCTCCCAGATGATGGAGTCCGAGAGCGCGGTTATGGCGAGGGACATCCATAGCTCGGAGCTAACCGAGGCTCTTCGGGAGGCTGAGGAACGGGCGGGAGCGGCGTCGGAGGAGGCTAGAGCGGCGAGAGAAGAGGCCGAAGCGGCAAAAGAAGAGGCTGGCCGGTATAAGGAAGAGTTAGGTCGCGCCAGAGAAATCGAGAGGGACGCGGCGGAAGCCTTAGCCGCAGAAAAAACTCGAGCTGCTAGGCTTGTCGAAGAATACAGGTCGTCTGAGCGTTACACAGACGACCTAGCCGAAGCTTCAGCCGCCGCGTTCCTCGACGGATTCCAGTATGCCAAGGAGAAAGTGGCCAAGGATCTAGATTTCCCCCGCGCCCTGGAGGTTGAGCCAGAGCCATCGTCGGACTCGGCCCTTCCGATGACAAACCCGCACCGGCGGAGCCTTGAGTTCGCACCCGTTACTTTGCTGCCTTTCTTTGCTTCTGTAAGCCCGACTGTGTCGGGGTTTTGTAATCCCCTTCTATTAATGAAAGCACCTTTCTCGACGATTTTGCACTGTTATTGACTTTGTTGATTGACATGTGGCCACACGAGTCCGTTCGTCCCGACGATTCTAGGGAACACCTTCCTACCCACACCGTTCCGCCTTAATTACATGAACCCGCTGGTTAAAGTTAGGTGGGGTTGAATCTTGGGAGCGGGGGCACCGCTGATCGGAGACTAGGCCGGTAGGCGCCCTTGGAGCCATAGGCGTGACGCTTGATCAAGCATCGAACCTGGCGTTGGTCTGGCGCGCGGCTTGATGCCCGCGGGACTTGGCTTTGGTCTGACCGGTAGAGCGTCGGGTCCTGACTGCGAAGAACCCTTGATGCGCCAATCCGCCGGCGGTTAGCCGGGTTTTATGCTTGATTAGCGCGGGCTTTAAGTGCCGACGAAGTGCCGGGCTTTTGTTGTTGAGAGCCGGTGGTACACCGCTCTGCCAGTGGTACACTGGGCTTATGCCTGGCTGGTGCAGGGCTTTGAGTGCCGACGAAGTGCCGGGCTTTTGTTGTTGAGAGCCGGTGGTACACCGCTCTGCCAGTGGTACACTGGGCTTATGCCTGGCTGGTGCAGGGCTTTGAGTGCCGACGAAGTGCGGGCTTTTGTTGTTGAGAGCCGGTGGTACACCGCTCTGCCAGTGGTACACTGGGCTTATGCCTGGCTGGTGCAGGGCTTTGAGTGCCGACGAAGTGCCGGGCTTTTGTTGTTGAGAGCCGGTGGTACACCGCTCTGCCAGTGGTACACTGGGCTTATGCCTGGCTGGTGTAGGGCTTTGAGTGCCGACGAAGTGCCGGGCTTTTGTTATTGAGAGCCGATGGTACACCGCTCTGCCAGTGGTACACTGGGCTTATGCCTGGCTGGTGCAGGGCTTTGAGTGCCAACGAAGTGCCGGGCTTTTGTTGTTGAGAGCCGGTGGTACACCGCTCTGCCAGTGGTACACTGGGCTTATGCCTGGTTGGTGCAGGGCTTTGAGTGCCGACGAGTGCCGGGCTTTTGTTGTTGAGAGCCGGTGGTACACCGCTCTGCCAGTGGTACACTGGGCTTATGCCTGGCTGGTGCAGGGCTTTGTGTGCCGACGAAGTGCCGGGCTTTTGTTGTTGAGAGCCGGTGGTACACCGCTCTGCCAGTGGTACACTGGGCTTATGCCTGGCTGGTGCAGGGCTTTGAGTGCCGACGAAGTGCCGGGCTTTTGTTGTTGAGAGCCGGTGGTACACCGCTCTGCCAGTGGTACACTGGGCTTATGCCTGGCTGGTGCAGGGCTTTGAGTGCCGACGAAGTGCCGGGCTTTTGTTGTTGAGAGCCGGTGGTACACCGCTCTGCCAGTGGTACACTGGGCTTATGCTTGGCTGGTGCAGGGCTTTGAGTGCCGACGAAGTGCCGGGCTTTTGTTGTTGAGAGCCGGTGGTACACCGCTCTGCCAGTGGTACACTGGGCTTATGCCTGGCTGGTGCAGGGCTTTGAGTGCCGATGAAGTGCCGGGCTTTTGTTGTTGAGAGCCGGTGGTACACCGCTCTGCTAGTGGTACACTGGGCTTATGCCTGGCTGGTGCAGGGCTTTGAGTGCCGACGAAGTGCCAGGCTTTTGTTGTTGAGAGCCGGTGGTACACCGCTCTGCCAGTGGTACATTGGGCTTATGCCTGGCTGGTGCAGGGCTTTGAGTGCCGACGAAGTGCCGGGCTTTTGTTGTTGAGAGCCGGTGGTACACCGCTCTGCCAGTGGTACACTAGGGCTTATGCCTGGCTGGTGCAGGGCTTTGAGTGCCGACGAAGTGCCGAGCTTTTGTTGTTGAGAGCCGGTGGTACACCGCTCTGCCAGTGGTACACTGGGCTTATGCCTGGCTCGTGCAGGGCTTTGAGTGTTGACGAAGTGCCGGGCTTTTGTTGTTGAGAGCCGGTGGTACACCGCTCTGCCAGTGGTACACTGGGCTTATGCCTGGCTGGTGCAGGGCTTTGAGTGCCGATGAAATGCCGGGCTTTTGTTGTTGAGAGCCGGTGGTACACCGCTCTGCCAGTGGTACACTGGGCTTATGCCTGGCTGGTGCAGGGCTTTGAGTGCCGACGAAGTTCCGGGCTTTTGTTGTTGAGAGCCGGTGGTACACCGCTCTGCCAGTGGTACACTGGGCTTATGCCTGGCTGGTGCAGGGCTTTGAGTGCCGACGAAGTGCCGGGCTTTTGTTGTTGAGAGCCGGTGGTACACCGCTCTGCCAGTGGTACACTGGGCTTATGCCTGGCTGGTGCAGGGCTTTGAGAAGATTCAGATAACTAGAATTGAATCTTGTTAGCATTGAATAAGGGATGAATACCCAAACAAACACGGAGACGATGCTTAACATGAAAAAATGGATACATTACTGATAATACCGCGGAGGTTATCCGCATTCCACGTCCTAGGAAGTGGCATCCCATCAAGTCCTTCAATTTTATAAGCTCCGTGGTGCAGCGTCTCGGTGATCCGGTAGGGTCCTTCCCAGTTAGGGGCTAGCTTACCTCCTTCAGTTGGCTTTGAGACCTCGGCCCGCCGGAGAACTAGGTCTCCTGGTAGGAACGTTCGGGGCGTACGCGCGCGTTGTAGTACCTCGCGGCCCATTGCCGGTAGGTTGCCATTCGAAGCCGCGCCCTGCCCCGCATTTCCTCCACCAGGTCGAGGTTGGCTCTCAGTTGGTCAGAATTTCCTTCTTCACTGTAAGCCTC
The DNA here is from genome assembly GCA_900491605.1 of Calamus simplicifolius. Lineage (NCBI taxonomy): Eukaryota > Viridiplantae > Streptophyta > Magnoliopsida > Arecales > Arecaceae > Calamus > Calamus simplicifolius. Next base: position 246,228 of record UESW01001545.1, on the reverse strand, counting down.
CACTCGGGGGCTAGGTGCTCCGATCTCCACGGGGATAACAACTTCTGAGCCAAAACTAGGCTGAATGGCGTCTCTCCAGTGGGGGCTCGAGGCGTCGTGTGATAGGCCCATAGCACGTTGGGGAGCTCCTCTACCCAACGTCCCTTGCAACCGTCCAGCCGAGACTTCAGTCCTTGGAGAATGATTCGGTTGATTACTTCAGCCGCCCCATTGGTTTGAGGATGTCCGACGGAAGTAAATCTTTGAAAAATACCCAGCTCGGAGCAGAACTCCCGAAAAGGTGCATTATCAATCTGACGGCCATTATCGGTGACCAGTGTGCGTGGCAGGCCAAACCGACATATGATTGACTTCCAGAAAAAAGATCTTACTTTGCTCTCGGTAATCTTGGCCAAAGCCTCAGCTTCGACCCACTTGGTGAAGTGGTCCACCGCCACCAAGAGGAACTTTCGCTGTCCGGAAGCCGGGGGAAATGGACCCAAGATATCCATGCCCCACTGGGCAAAGGGCCAAGGCGCCATCACGGGGGTCAGGTTAGATGTCGGTTGTCGCTGGATATTGGCATGACGTTGGCAGATGTCACACCTCTTGACAAGCTCGGCCGCGTCCTCCTTCATCGTCAGCCAGAAGTACCCTTGGCGCAGAGCCTTGTAAGCCAGGGCTCTGCCCCCCAGATGACTCCCGCATATGCCTTCATGGATCTCCCTAAGGATATAATCCGACTCCGATGGCCCTACACACCTAAGGACCGGATATGAGAATGATCTTCGATAAAGCTTCTCGTCCATCATCAAGAATCTCGGGGCCCTTCGTCTAAGCTATTTGGCCTCCGCTGGGTCCCCCGGGAGGGTACCATCGGTCAAGTATCGGATGTAGGCATCCATCCAGGAGGGCTCCGACTCCACTGACAACACTCCTTCCGCGGTCTCAATGCTTGGGGCTGGTAGATGCTCCACGTATGTCCTCCCTAACGCCCCATCGACCGAAGTGGCCAAGCGGGACAGGGAGTCAGCTCTGGCATTCTCTGCCCTGGGGATATAGCTGACACGGAAGTAAGAAAAATGAGACGCCTGGGACTGCACCTTGCTCAGGTAACGGGACATGATCGGGTCCCTAGCCTCATATTCACCAGTAATTTGCCCAGAAATGAGCTGAGAGTCGGTAAAGGCCCTCAAGCGCCCCGCGCCCAATTCCTTGGCTAATCTCAACCCCGCCAGCAGGGCTTCGTACTCCGCCTGATTATTGGTCATCGGGAACTGGAATCTGAGGGCGTACTCTACTACATCTCCCTCCGGGCTTGCAAGGATGAGCCCGGCTCCGCTCCCTTGGGAGTTTGCCGCTCCGTCCACATGCAGGATCCAATCCTCCACCTCCCCTGATGAGGGGGGGTCCCCAAACTCCTCCGGTTGCGCCTCCTCCACGTCCTTCTTGGTCCAGGAGCATTCGACTAGGAAATCTGCCAATACCTGAGACTTCATGGCTGACCTCGGTCGGATGGACAGATCGAACTCGCCTAACTTGATGGCCCATTTAGCCAGCCGGCCGGAGGTGTCGGGGCGAGACAGGATAGCTCGCAGGGGCTGATCCGTAAGCACCACGATGGGATGAGCTTGAAAATAAGGCCGAAGGCGCTGAGTAGAGACCACCAGAGCGAAGATGATCTTCTCAGTTTTTGAATACCTGGTCTCCGCGTCATGGAGTATTTTGCTGGTGTAGTAGATTGGCTTCTGAGCTCCGTCGGTATCCATGTGCACCAGTACCGAACTGACGGCCTCCGGGGAAGCGGCCAGATACAGGAAGAGCTCCTCCCCATTTTCGGGCTTGGATAGCAGCGGTGGAGTGGAGAGAAACTGCTTCAATTCTTCAAAGGAGCTCTGACATTCTTTCGTCCACTCGAAGCCGTTAATCTTGCGCAGCGCCTTGAAAAAGGGTAGACACCTCTCCGCCGACCTTGACATGAAACGACTCAAGGCCGCCACCCTCCCCGTCAGGCGCTGCACCTCCTTCTTGCTGACGGGGGCCGCATCTCCAGGATAGCTCTGATCTTGTCGGGGTTGGCTTCGATCCCGCGCTGGGTCACCATGAAACCCAGGAACTTGCCGGCCGCCACTCCAAAGGCGCATTTGTGGGGGTTGAGCTTCATCCGGTACCGGCGCAGATTGCCGAAAGTCTCCCCGAGATCGGTCACATGGTCTCTGCGCTGGTGCTTTTAGTCAGCATGTCGTCCACATAGACCTCCATATTGCGCCCCAGCTGATTCTCGAAAACCTTGTTCATCAACCTTTGATAAGTGGCCCCGGCGTTTTTCAGCCCGAAAGGCATCACTCTGTAACAGTAGATCCCCTTCTCCGTGACAAAGGAGGTTGCCTCCTCGTCTACTGAGCTCATCTTGATTTGATTGTACCCCGAGAACGCATCCATGAAACTGAGCGTCCCGTGCCCGGAAGTGGCGTCCACCAGCTGGTCGATTCGGGGGAGCGGAAAGCTGTCCTTGGGGCACGCCTTGTTGAGGTCGGTGAAGTCCACACACATCCTCCAGCTCCCACTGGCCTTCCGAACCATCACGACATTCGCCAACCAGTCGGGGTAGCGCACCTCACGAATGTGGCCAGCCGCCAACAGCTTCCGCACCTCCTCGTCGACAGCCTTCTGCCGGTCCGGAGCAAAACTCCTTTTCTTCTGCCTGATGGGCCGGCACTCTGGTCGGATGTTGAGCTGGTGTGTAATCACCTCCTCCGGATCCCGGGCATGTCAGATGCTGACCACGCGAAGACGTCGGCGTTGGCCCGCAGAAAGGTTAGGAGCTGGTCACGGGCTTCGTCAGGAAGCGAAGCTCCGACTCGAACCGTCTGCGCGGGGTCCTCCCCGAGGGGAAGGTAAGCAGCCGCTCGGCCGGTTCCCCCCTCCTCTCCAAGTCCCGTGGGTCAAGAGTTTCCGATGTCGATGTCGACGGTGGTGCAGCACTGCCCCCTGGGGACTGGGGGCCAAGTGATAGCATAGCGCCGGCAGGTCCTGCTCTCCTCGCATCTCGCCGATCCCGCTGGTGGTTGGGAACCTCACTAGGAGTCGCTTGGTGGAAATGACGGCATCCAAGAGGTTGAGCCCGGGCCTCCCAAGAATCGCATTGTACGCCAGGGGCACACGGACCACCAAAAACTTTATAAGGACAGTGCTCTGGCACGGAGCCATTCCGGCTGTCGCAGGAAGAGTAATCTCCCCCTCGACCCTCACAGAATCCCCCGTGAATCCCATCAAAGGCGTGACGACAGGTTGAAGTAAATCATGCGACAGGTTCATGCGAACAAGGCGTCGTAGTTTAAAACATCTACTGAACTTCCACTGTCGACCAGGATTCGTTTTACAGGGTGCTTAGCATGTCATGGATACGACGACGCTATCATCATCTTTGTTTACAACCCCCTCTAGGTCCTCTTCGAAAAAAGGAATTACAGCTCCGCTCCTCCCTCCCCCCTCGGTCTCTTCGGCGGGCCCCCTGCCCCCCAGGAGATCATCGCTACCGTCTTCTCCGTCGGGGCGTTATCAATCATCGGCGGTGCAGGCGCTGATGGGCCGGGAGCTCCTGGGTTGTTCCTTTGGACGAACTTCCTCAGGTGGCCCTGTTGAATGAGATCTTCAATGGCTTTCTTCAGCTGCCGGCAGTCGTCGGTGTTGTGGCCATGGTCCCGGTGGTAACGGCAGTAGAGGTTCTTGTTCCGGGGGATCTTCGGGTTGATGGGAGGAGGACGTTGCAGGTAAGGCTCCCCTTCGATCTCGAGCAGGATCTGGGATATGGGAGCAAGCAACGGAGTGTACGGCCCTTCTCTTGGTGCAGGAGGTCGAGGGCGGTTGTCTGGTCGGCGAGGAGGCTCGGGCCTCCTGGGGCGGGCTTCCACAGGTTCTGGCTGGGTTGGCTTCCGGGGTACCCGCCGGCCTCACGCCGAGAAAAGTCAGCTTCATCTGCCCGGATGTACTTCTGGGCGCGGATCAGGAGTTCGGAGTAGGAACCCGGTGGCTTCTTGTCAAGAGAATACGCGAAACGGGAAGGGCGGAGCCCTCGCTTCAGAGCCAAGGTAGCCACTGAGTCCTCCAAGTTATATACCTCCAGGGCGGCCTCCTTAAACCGGGCGACGTAGTCTCGCAGGGACTCGCCATTCTTCTGCTGGACAGCAAATAGACTGTCCGCCACCCTCGGGATCTTCCGGCAGGCGTCAAAGTGGGCCAGGAAAGCCCTCTCCAACTGGCGAAAGGAGTCGATGCTCCATGGCGGCAGGCGAGAGTACCAGGCCCGGGCAGCTTTTTTCAGAGTAGCAGGGAAGGCCACACACATAAGGGAGTCTGTGGCCCCCTGAACCTGCATGAGCACCTTGTAACTTTCCAAATGGTCCAGGGGGTCCGTAGTCCCGTCATAAGGGTCCAGCTGAGGAAGGCGGAACCGGGTAGAGATTGGCTCCTCCATGATGCGGCGGGACAGGGGAGGCCGACTGTCGTAATCAGTCTCCGGCAGGTGGGTGATTCGACGGCTAAGTTCTTCCAACTTCTGATTACACTCCTCGAGTCGCCGCTCAGCTCGGCGAGGCATCCGGCCATCAACGGAACCCTCCCCTGAAGACTCAGAAGAAGAGCGGAGGCGACGATGTCGGCGCGCGCGCTCCGCCTCCTTTCCGTGCCGTCGCTTAGGAGAGATGCTGGCGTGGCGAGAAGGAGACCGGGGCCTTTGGACGCCTCGCGATGCGGCTTGGCTGGAGATCGGCGGTGATGATCTGCAGGAACGGGCGACCTCCGGTGGGAGGAGTGCTGACTGGGCTGCACCGCCCCTGGGACAGATGGGCTCGGCTCCGGCTGTCGCAAGGCTACTTGTTGCTGCTGCTGCATGCTTTTGACCGCCGCTGCCAGCGACTGGACCTGGGTGGCCAGGGCAGCGAATCGATCTTCTTGAAGTGGCTGTGGAGCGATGCAGGGGCGCCATTCTGCGGAGCAGAAGGCCCTGCCTCCTGGGGTTTCGGAGGCTCTGGGAAACAAGATACGAGAGCTGGGGGGGCCTCCGCGGGTGGACCAGCCCCGCAGCGCTGCCTCCCAGCGCGACCGGCTGAAGCTCCCTTCATTCGAGTTGTCACCATGGCTTTAAGGTCTCGAAGAAAGAAAGCCGCTGGTTCGAAGTCTCTCTTACACTCCCCCCTACCTGGCGCGCCAATCTGATGACGCCAAGTCACCACCTTCGAACGTCGGGGAAGACGGATGTCTCGCTCCGGGAAATCCTGCAAGAAAAGTCCCCGGGGACCGGTAGCACCGGTGGGGACCCTCCGACGATCAAGTTAGTGGCTTGGGTTCAGACAAGGAACCACCCCCCGCGAAGAGAAGCTGGGGCAGTTAGGGTTTTGATCAAGGAAGAAAGCTCAGAGAGTGAGTTCGGATCCCTTACAGCCTGAATATGTCTCTTTTATACCTGTCTGAATACCGTGACGTGCAGCTTCGG
>UESW01001545.1:163256-240709 GCA_900491605.1 Calamus simplicifolius | reverse complement strand
GTACCTCCTGTTGATGTGATATCACACGTGTCCAGCGGTCGCGAAGGTATGCAGTGCGCGCCGCGGCTGATGGGACAGAGTATAGCTGCAAGTAGCAGCATGCCGTACGCCGTAGCAAGATATGGTCATGTACAGGGGCATGCAATGCGCCAAACCTCGTATGAGGCATGGCCCTCCGTAACAGGGCACAATCACGGAAGTACTGAACGGTATTCTGCGGCAAGGTATGGTCATGTACTGAAAATTATGTGCGAGCACCGTGCAACCTGAAGGTTGCCGCGTTTCTTGGCAGCTGAGTCGCATGTTGATCGCAGATGACCCACCCCGAAGGGATATCGGAGATGGGGAATGATGACACACCCCGGGACTGGTAGGGGCCCCCAGGGTTAAGAAATGATGACCTCACCCCCGACCCCGAGGGGGTGCCAGGGGGTGAGGGAATGACGATGCACCCCGGGACCGGCGGGGGCCCCGGGGTTAAGGGATGATGACCCTACCCCGACCCCGAGGGGGTGCCGGGGGGGTGAGGAAATGACGATGCACCCTGGGGACCGATGGGGGCCCCGGGGTTAAGGAATGGTGACCCTACCCCCGACCCCGAGGGGGTGCCGGGGGTGAGGGGATGATGATGCACCCCGGGACCGGGTGGGGGCCCCGGGGTTAAGGAATGGTGACCTACCCCCGACCCCAAGGGGGTGCCGGGGGTGAGGGGATGACGATGCACCCGGGACTGGTGGGGGCCCCGGGGATAAGGAATGATGACCCTACCCCCGGCCCCGAGGGGGTGCCGGGGGTGAGGGGATGCCGATGCACCCCGGGACCGTGGGGCTCCGGGGTTAACGGAATGATGACCCTACCCCCGACCCCGGGGGTGCCGGGAGTGAGGGGATGACGATCACCCCGGGACCGGTGGGGCCCCGGGGTTAAGGAATGATGACCCTACCCCCGACCCTGAGGGGGTGCCGGGGGTGAGGGGATGACGATGCACCCCGGGATCGGTGGGGGCCCCGGGGTTAAGGAATGATGACCCTACCCCCGACCCCGAGGGGTGCCGGGGGTGAGGGATGACGATGCACCCCTTGACCGGTAGGGGCCCCGGGGTTAAGGAATGATGACCCTACCCCCGACCCCGAGGGGGTGCTGGGAGTGAGGGGATGACGATGCACCCCGGGACCGGTGGGGGCCCTGGGGTTAAGGAATGATGACCCTACCCCCGACCCCGAGGGGGTGCCGGGAGTGAGGGGGATGACGATGCACCCGGGACCGATGGGGGCCCCGGGGTTAAGGAATGATGACCCTACCCCCAACCCCGAGGGGTGCCGGGGGTGAGGGGATGACGATGCACCCCGGGACCGGTGGGGGCCCGGGGTTAAGGAATGATGACCCTACCCCCGACCCCGAGGCGGTGCCGGGGGTGAGGGGATGACGATGCACCCCGGGACCGGTGGGGGCCCTGGGGTTAAGGAATGATGACCCTACCCCCGATCCCGAGGGGGTGCTGGGAGTGAGGGGATGACGATGCACCCCGGGACCGTGGGGGCCCGGGGTTAAGGAATGATGACCCTACCCCCGACCCGAGGGGTGCCGGGGGTGAGGGGATGACGATGCATCCCGGGACCGGTGGGGGCCCCGGGGTTAAGGAATGATGACCCTACCCCCGACCTCGAGGGGTGCCGGGGGTGAGGGGATGACGATGATTGCCGTTACCTTTTCTGACGACGTTGGGATCAGTCATATCAGTATCCATGCACTTAGCTCAAAGTATTGGAAATAATCAAACATATGCAAAAAGGGCTGTGGTGGTTTGAACCTTAGATAAAGAGGTTCAAGAGCGAACATGCTATGGATAAAGGGGTTCAACAAAATATTCGATAAGCGCCAAATAGTCTTGAATTTGAAATAAAAAGTTTTTTAAAAAATAAAAAAATTATAGAAGCACCGAATGAGAATATGCAGGTGGCCATCTCGAATTATGTCACACAAATAAAACAAAAGGATCATATTTGATTACACCATGACAAATATTTTCACTTTAAAGATGATCTTTTCTCAAAAGGGAGGGGAAAAAAATTAAAAAACGATCATATTTGATTGCACCATCATAAAAGAAAACAAAACGATTACTTATGCCAGCACAAAAAATTGAATATGAAAAGGGGTGATTATTTCGTGCAATGTCACATCAAATACGAGCAATCCTTGCTCTAACATAAGGAGTAATTTTTTAAACCGTGCCAAAAGGGATCGATTTTAAAATAAAGGGGTGGGAACAAAAGATTTTATCAAAATTGTGTTTAAAGTAGAAGACGCCATTTCAATAGCATTTTCTACTTCCACGTCATCATCCTCTGGCTCGGCCCCGTCAGCAGGGTTGCTAACGGGACGACTAAAAATCGCCACTTCAAGTGACGATTTTCACAGAGTTTCTCCCACGCACGATCCCTTCTTAAATGCTTGGAGCCTTCCAGCGATCCTAACCCTCTATTATCTATTATCTTGTTATATCTATTATTAAGATAATATGTATAACAAGATAATTCTGATTGTTATATCTATTATCTTGTTATAGATAATAGATATAACAAGATAATATAGATATAACAAGATAATTCAAATTAACAAGATAATAGATATAACAAGATAATTATGATTGATCCTGAATCATTAACCACCATCTAACTCCTCTTTTGATTTGCTAGAAGATTATGCGAAGGGAGGGATCGCTCGTTTAAGTCCCCAGAGGAAATTAAATCTGTGAGAAAGTCTGGCGATTTCAATTCAAATGAAATCGAGGGATGATGACGATGGGAGTAGAAAACGCCATTTGATACCATTTTGACAATTTTTTCTACTTTAACACCATTTGACAATTTTTTCTACTTTAACACCATTTTGACAAATGCCTTTTCTATTTTAACACCATTTTAATAATTTTTTTAATTTCCATCCCTTTATTTTAAAACCGATGCCTTTTAGCAACGATTTAAAAAACTACTCCTAACATAAGGCCACTAGAATAATGTAATCGTCTATATTAACTAAACACTCACCTCACAACTGCATGAGTACATACGTATGTACATATATCCAAAAAGTTGCGTTGATTTTGATCAGTACCAGAGAGGGGAAAAAAAAGGCCGATCTGAAATTCTGAAATAAAAAAAAGGATGATCGTCCAGCGACCGATCGAATATTGGTTTGCACCCGAAGGACATTGAAAGGGAGTTCGGGTGCGAAAACCATACCACCATCGAAAACCCGTCCAAGCCATCCCACAGCCCCCGCTGGAGTGACAAGCTCACGCGACTGAGCTCGCCATTGCCCTTAGCCATCGTCCTCCTATTCAAACCTTTATTCGGTTCTTATCATCTTCCGATGTGGCACTATATTTTGGGATTCGGACATCATCGCTCTATAGAACAAACAAAAAAGAAAGGAAAGAAGAAGAGTCCTAACCCTAGTTTTATAAACCAAAGTGGAAGACAACTCGGCTTTCTTTCATTCTTTCATTCTCCCGCTCATCTCTCCTCGTCCGTCCCTTCCCTCCTCCCTAGGTTTCCACCGCTCGAAACGCCGCGAGCCAGAAGGACTGACGCCCGAGTCTCCACGCATGATGCAGTGCCGATGAATTTGAGCCCAGAATTTCACACGCATGCGTACACGGCATGCATTTTCTTTCCTTACGAAAATTTTATTGGTGATATAAAATGCATCATCTAATATCAAAACTATTCTAATATATTTATAACTAATATAAGAATTTATCATTATTTTTTATTATATATTACTATAATATTTAAGTTAAATTGTAGTATTATTTCTTGCAATATTATCTTAATAATTAGTTCCAAATACCTAAATTTTTTTCCTTCGTATCTTTTGACTCTCAATCTTTACTATTTTTTTAAAATATTATAATATTATTTTTGATATAATATTATAATATGATATATAATATAAAATATAATGATCAGTTTTAAAATAAACAAGTTGTTAACCATTGAATATTATTCTTGCCAGACTAGTATATATATATCATATTATCATATATATATATATATAACTCATTTCACTTGTTTGAATTGTGCCATAAGTGGGGATCTAAAAATTTCACTTGTAGGAATTGACTCATAGTTTTAGAACACAAAAATTATTATATTTAATATTATAATCTTATAATATTATATTATTATTATTATAGTAATATTAATATTATAATACAATAAATTGCAGCATTATCATTATAATATTGTTAATAATTTATTAGTAATAATATAATAATATAAATTATAATGTATACTATTAAGATATTTATTATTACGAGATAAACTTGGCTACATTCGAATGCAGCTAAGCCTAGATGCAGATCACCCCTTCCATAATTGGATTCACATAGTTCATAATTTTAAAAATAAAAAAGTAATAAATATGGGATGCCTTCGAGAATCATATAGATTCAAAAGTGAAAAAGTGGCTAGATTCTAAATTTGGCTATATTTGAATGCAATCAAATCTACCTTTTAGTATCATTACCATAATAAATTAAAATATTAAAATAATAATATGTTAATTTTTAATAAAATAATATATTAATGTTATTATAATAAAATTATTATATAATTATTTATAAATTGAGAATAATTTATTATAATACTTTTTGATAATAAAAATAGTTCTTTCAAATGAGAACTTATGGCTACAATTTTCTAAAGAGCATTAGTTTAGTTATAATGTAGTAGATAGATGCCATTCAATTAGGTTGTAATTTGATTTGTATTTATTTTCGCTCACAACGATTCCAGGCACCTCTTGACCCTAGAAATTGAGAGACCTCAACAGGATTAGGACTATGTGATTGGGTTATGAAAGAGAGTTTCCTCTCTAAGTAAACCTATTAGCCAGTGCAGTATGTGTGCAAAATTTTTATTAAAGTTTGTTTTGAGATTAACAAGCTCAAGATAAACATATTTTTTATATATAAAGAGAATGTGAGTTACAGTTTGTGTATAACTCTATAAATCCCTCTTCGAGATAAGCACATATAGTCGTAGCCTTTAAGATAACTCAGAGGGTTATCGAGAGAGTCCAAAAAAGGGTTTTGTTTAGTGTAAGTGGAACTAGGATTTTATATATCAAAGAGAGCCTTTGGTAAAGAAATGATCATTTGTAATCTTTAGTTATTTTCATAGTGGAATTTTTTTTTGTCTTTGTTGGATGGATTAGGTCAATCTGACCAGATCATTGTAAATTCTGATGTGTTGTTTTCTTCTTTATTCTTTTTCATTTATTTTTTCTGTTTAGCTTTCGTAACAAGTGGTATCAGAGCCTAATTCTCAAAAAGGTGTGTAGGAGAATTATACATGATATCAAGGACACCAGCACTGATCCTTGGCAAATAGGTGCTACAACTATTGCACAGATTTTTAGAGTAATACTGATATTAGCACAAGGCCCTCATTCGTTGCTGACTGCCCAAGGAACAAGGTGCTTCCCCCGTCCTAAGTTCAGCAAATGACCATCCTAAGCTGGGCAAGTCTAGCAAATAGGAAGTAGCCAGCGGCCAACAAGCATGTCCTCTTCACACCCCAAGAAGGTTGGTAAGCGCTCGATAATGGCCAACGTGTGGATTGTAGGCCGAGTGGAAATAGCAAAGGTGGCAATTACATGGACCGATTTGGCCATCAATAGTGGTGATTCTGTGGTACGGGAAGAAGAAGTTCATTGATGGTGCATTGGATGGCAGACGGGCCATGATTTGGGCTTGGCGAAGGTTTAGCAAAACTGATGCAGAGGAGGGGTGTACGATCGTTGTGTTAAAAGTTAATTTTGAGAATTAAATGCATATGCATGAACATTGTGGATTTATTACTCTAGTTTTAATGTCCAGGTTGTAGTTTGGTATTAGGTACAATTAATGCTAATTTAGAATCATCTGTGAGTATTTATAAGGTTGTATTGGCTATGCTATAAGTAAAGATGGCACAACCCAGGGCTGCCTCTAACGATCTCGACCCGTTAACGAAAACCTCTCCGTTTCTCGTCCTGTTAAGTTGTTATAGCTAACAGGATGGGAATGAAAAACCCGGTGAATAAACGGGTACCCACAAAAAAAAAAATTATTCATTAATTTTTTTAAAATACTAATATATATTTTACTAGATTTCTTAATATATATTTTTATTTATTTTAAATATTTAATATTTAATATATATATATATATAATTTAAATATATTATATTAAAGTTAACGGGGATGAAGACAGGTAAACGGGGACGAAGAAGAGGATATCGTCCCAATCGTTATTCGTTTAGCCATTAACGATAATTTATCCGTTAAGCCATTTAGTTAAAGAAGACAAAAAGAAAGGAAGTAGAGAAGAAAAATAGAAAAAAAAGAAGAAAGAAAGAAATAGAGAAAGTCGGGAAGAAGAAAAAAAGAATGAAAGAAAATAATGAAAGAAAGAAAAAAGAAAAAAAAATAAATAAAAAGAAATAAAAAGAAATAAAAAAAAAAGAAATGAAAGAAAGAAATGAAGCAAAAGAAAGGTAAAGAAAAGGAAACGTAAGAAAGAATAAATAAGAATAGAGAGAAAAAAAAGAAGGAAGAGAAATGAAAAAGAAAGAAAAGAAAGAAGTAAGAATGAAAGGAATGAGAGGCAAAAGGGAATAAAAAGAAAGAAAAGAAGAGGAAAAGAAAAGAAAGAATAAGAAAAAAAAAAGATAAAGAAAGAAAAAAGAATGGGAGAGAATTAGAAGGTATTTACTGAAATACTCAAATAGGATAGCTATAAGGATTGTAGGACATTGGGAGCATCCTATTTTATAAAAAATTAAGGCACCTGTATCTTATGAAATTTAAAACTTTGTTAAATAGATCAATGTATTAAATTAAAGGCTTCTTGATCATCTTGCTTTATTCTTATTAGAAAATAAAATTTAGATGTGAATGAGACTTTATAATTTGTCTATTTAAGAAAGAAATTTAAAAAGAAGTAAGAAAAGAAAGAAAGAAAGCAAGGAAGAAAAAGAAAAAAAAGAGAGAAAAAAAGAAATAGAAAAGAAAAAAGGAAGAAAATAAAGAAAAGAAAAAGAAAATAAATGAAGGAAGAAGAGAAAAAAAAAAAGAAATAAGAAGAAAAAAATGAAAAGGAAGATAGAAGAAAGAAAGATAAGGAGAAAAAAAAAAGGTAAAAAGGAAAGAAAAAAAAAGAAAAAGAAAAAAAAGGAAGAATAAAAAAAAAGAAGAAAAGAAAGAATGTATAAAGGTAAAAGAAATGAAAAATAAACAAACAAAAAAGAAAAAAAGAGAGAGAGAGATAAAGGGTATATATTGGGATGTCCTATTAGGATAGCTATTAAAATAAGATAGAATAATGGGATATCTTATTTCTTTTAAACCAAGGTAAAAAAAAGAGCAAAAAGAAAGAAAGAAAAAAAAAATAAAATAACATGTAAATAAAAAAGGAAGAAAAAAAAAATAAAAAAGAAAAAAATAAATTGAAGCATGAAGAAAGCAAGAAGAAATAAAAAAAAAAAATAATGAAAGAGAGAGAGAGAGAAGAGAGAGAGAGAGATAGGAATATCTATTAGGATATTCTGTAAGATAGATACTAAAGTATAATTGGATAGTGAAGCATTCTATTTTGTGAAAAAAATAGGATAATCTCATCCTACATCAATAACCTTAAAAGAAAGAAGAAAAGAAAGAACAAGCTAAAAAAAAAAGAGAGGAAGGGAAGAAAAAAAAAAAAAAGGAGAGAAGGAAGCAAGGAAAGAAAGAAGAAAAAAAGAAAGATTGAAGAAAGGAAAGAAGAAACGAAATAAAAATAAATAAAAAAAGAGAAAATGAAGGAAGAGAGATAGAAGGTATATATTGGGATCTTTTATTAGGATAAATATTAAAATAAAATTGGATAATAGGGTATCTTATTTTTAGAGAGACTATGATAACCTTATCTATGGTGTTTAAAACCTTTACTCTAGTTATACACTTTTCTACTACTAAATTATTATCATAAAATTTCAACTACTAAATCCTTGTTGACATTAACATCATGAAGATGCCTATAATGCATAGAGCAATAGTTATGATGGAGAATTTATGGTAGTTGTGAAGTACATTGATCATTGGTACAAATACAGTGAAATTATAGAGCCTTTCATAAATCTCTTCCTCTCGATGTTGAAGAAGGAAATAATGGTCTTGAAATAACAAGGAAAGTTACGTTTAGCAGAGAAATGAGTGTTGTTGCTCTTCCTATAAAAGTAACTATTAAATGATAGTTTTATAAAAAATAGAAGTTGAAGAGGTAGATGGAGGGAATGTGGTGGGTGTTAGTTTGATTTTGATACACATACATATGAAGAGAGAGAGAAAGAGTGAGAGAAATATTCTTTGGTTGAAATTTTTTAGTTAGGAGGACATAAAGTGCATGATCTCAAAGCATGATCAAAAGTAAGATAAGATCAAGACTCTCAAAGACTAAAATATACGCATGCTATTGGAGTTGTTTGAGTGTGAGACCATTGGCAATGATAGTGGACTCATGGGTAAGGATGAAAAAAGAGAGGATAGCCATGGGTAAAATGAGAGTGGAAAGAAGTGCACTTGATGTTAGCTATAGAGTTGTAAGCAAGGGTATTGCTAGCATCATGAGGGTGAGGATGGTATGGATAGAAAGAGTTTGAGAATGGCAAGGATGAGGGGCTATTTTCATAATTTTGTGGTTTATTGTTGGTAGTGTATTAGAGATGATGAGAGGTAAAATTATCATTACAGTAAGGCCCGCATACATCGATAATTGGGTCAAGCCCAACCCCAGCATCCTGCGGCCAGCTATCATGATCACCAATTAATGAAGCCGAATCGCCCCTAGCAAGGTCAACCACCTTTGGCAAGGTCGGGTCGCCCTGGCAACCCGAGCCATCCATTTACTTCAGTAACCCGAGCCATTCTTCTACCTTGGAAACCCGAACCGTTCTTATACCTCGGTAACCCGAGCCATCCCCATATCTTGGCCGTCTGAGCCGACCATACCTCGGCAATTCGAGCCGAGCTATTCTACACATGGGAAAACCAGGTTATTCATCGTCCTGGCCAAACCCAAACCAAGACATTCAAAATACCTCTGCGGAATCCGGTGCAGAAAAGTTCGAATTCACTATAACTGAACGAGATTCCAAGCGGGGAATCATGCCCAAAGTGGCCTAGGACCTGCAAGAGTGGCCTAGGTCTATGTGGTCGCTGAATCTCAAGACACTAGCTAGCTCTCCTAGTCGTCGATCCTCTAACCGAAAGATACGGATCCTACTGATACTGCAACAAACTTGATTCGAATCCGTTTCGAATCACAACAACTTTCAGACTCCATCCAAGGCACGTCCAAGGAATCAGGTGATCGCCTATAAATACTCCAACCCTCCAATCTCTCAGGTACATCATTTTTCTATATACCAACTTGATAGGCAATTACACAGACTAGCTCTGATACCCCATTGAAGCTCTCCTGAGCTCAGAGCTCTCTCGAGAGAACACCCGCCAAAAGGGGAACTCCTCTGTGAGAGTATTCTCCTCACATATACTTGCTGTGAATCTCCACTGACTTGGGCATCGAAGGGTCCCCTGTAGAGGGTAACCCCCACAGCATCCTCTGCGTGCAGACTGTCTTGCAGGTTCCACCCCGAGGCTATGAGATCGGCGTCCGAATTAGGAGCCGGAAGTGCACCCGAGTTAGAGAACAGATTTCCGCAGCAACAGATTGGCGCTAGAGGAAGGGTCTCAAGTCCCATAAACTTGTGATACAGGAGACAAAAATCAGAGAAAAGCATCCTCTAATGATCAATCGGAAGAGAGCTACATCTGAAGCTCAAGGCCAGGCCGCCTCTCAAAGGCCTGACCCGATCAATGGTGCGGTACCTCCACCGTCACCGCCAGTTGAAACTCCTTCGCCGCCGGCAATGGTGGTAACCCTGGACCAGTTTGCCACTCTGGTTCAGCAGGTCCAAGCATTGACCTAGTTGGTCCAGGGATTTCAGGCGATCCCTGGAACTGCTATCCCTGCTTCTCAGCCTCATGAGGAGACCACTGCTCCTGCCTCGCCAGCGATCTCTTCTTCTGATCCCCCTGAGGTAGCGGATCACGGTCATCGGCCCGCAAAGGCGAAGCCAGTGCTACAGCGAGCTAGGGGGAAGAGCCCACTCAGATCCAGACGGGTTCGCTCCCTCTCCTCAGTATCCTCTCAGGATTCAACACCGTTGCCATCTTCTCCTCGCCCGATCCCTCATACCACTCTGGATGAAGGGATCAGACAATAGATGTAGGAGATGCGGCAAGAATGGCGTCGGGAGTTGGATGCCGCCAGGCAAGCTCCTCCATCCCAGCCGAAAGTGGAGCAGGGCATCCCCTTCTTCGAGAGGATCATGAGGGAAGTAATTCCCTCTCATGTCAAGCTCCCTAACATTGAGCCGTATCATGGATCCACCGATCTCAACGACCATCTCAGTAGCTTCAGATCCATTATGATGTTCCACGGAGCATCAGATGCGATCCTGTGTAGAGCCTTCTCCTCCACTTTAAGGGATTTGCCCGAACCTAGTTCAATAGCTTAAAGCCAGGTTCCATTGATTCTTTTGATGAGCTGAGCTGTCTGCTCATTAGCCAGTTCGTCAGCAGCCATCGCCAGCGACGGAGATCCGACTCCCTCTCCGAGATCAAGCAGAGAGAGGGGAGTCGCTGAAAAATTATCTTGGCTGCTTCAACATGGCCCTCTTAGAAGTCAACCATCTCAACCACGAGGTGGCCATGTCCGCCCTGGCCAAGGAGTGTCCAAGGAGGAAGACTTCTACCTGGCTCTAGAGGTTAATTACCCGAAGAGCCTTTCGAACATGATGTCCCTTGTGGACAAATACGCCAGGATGGAAGAATCGAGGAGGATAGCTCGGGCTGAGCAGCTGAAGAAGAAAGAGGCAAAGGGCTCGGATAAGCAGCGGTCCCACCGCCGCGCTAGCCCGCCTCGCCATCGCAGGGCTCCTCCATCGCCGCCTCGAGACCGAACTCGGAGTCCGGTCCGAAGGTTCGACCGCTATACTCCCCTTACCGCGCCAAAAGTGCAGATCATGATGGAGATCGAGCGCCAACTTCCTCGGCCCTCTGTCTTCGAGGCAACGAAGCTTGGAGGGACCCGTCCAAGTACTGCCGCTTTCATCGGGACTACGGGCACGATACCGAGGACTGTTGGCAGCTTAAGAACGAGATTGAGAAATTGATCCGGTGAGCAGACTAAATCGGTTCAGGGCCCCCCTGAGCCAAATATTGAGGAGAATCATTAGCCTGAGTCTCGCCAACTCCCACCACCAAATCCTTCAGTTATTGGCAACGTTAATGTAATAACGGCAGCCGGGTCCCCATCTTCTTGGCCAGGCGAGGAGGAGAACCCGCCGAAGAAAGCTCGGGTCGATGAGCTCACCTTCTCTGATGAAGACCTTGGGGAGGTACAGTACCCCCATGATGATGCTATGGTTGTATCTTTAAATATGAACAATTATGATGTACACCGGATTCTGGTTGATAGTGGAAGTTCTGTTAACGTTCTGTATTTCGATGCCTTTGTGAGGTTAAATTTTTGGGTAGAAAGCCTCCGACCGGTGGAGTCCACCTTGGTGGGCTTCATAGGTGACTCCATAATCCCTGAAGGAGTCATCACTCTATCAGTTCGAGCCGGCACCGGCCCCGTGTGGCTAATGTGTTCATGATTTCCTCGTGATCAAGCTCAGATCTCCCTACAACGCCATCCTCGGTAGACCGGGGCAAATCTCTCTCAAAGCCATCATTTTCATTTCCCATCTCTCCATGAAGTTCCCCACCGAATGGGAAGTGGGGGTTGTTCGAGGAAGTCAGATCGTAGCTCGGCATTGCTTTGTTGCCGACCTCCAATCCAAAAGCCCAAGGTGGATGGGCTGGATGCTTGGAAAGATCTTGCCAAGCAATGAGGAGAACCGGCCGAAGAACTGGAGGAGGTACCACTTGACGAGGCTCGGCTCGACCGAACTATAAGGGTCAGATTGTGGCTAGAAGGAAAGCTCCGGCAAGAATTAATTGAGTTCCTTCGGAGGAATGCCGATGCCGTCGCCTGGTCTGCATCGGATATGCCTGAAATCAACCTAGACGTCCTGGTCCACCGCCTCAGTGTGGATGAAACATTCAGGCCATTAAGCAGAAGAAGAGGAGCTTCGCTCAGAGCGCCAAAAAGCCATCGAAGAAGAGGTGGATAAGCTCATCAAAGCCAAGTTTATCGGGAGGTTAGTTACCCCGACTGGCTGGTGAACGTGGTCATGGTGAAGAAGTCGAATGGCAAATGGAGGATATGCATCAACTTCACTGACCTCAATAAGGCCTGCCCAAAAGATAGCTTCCCTCTTCCGTGGATTGACCAGCTCGTGGATTCAACTTCAGGCCATCAAATGCTAACTTTTATGGATGCCGATTCGGGCTACAACCAGATCCGAATGGTGCCCGAAGACGAGGAAAAACCGCCTTCATCATCGACCGAGTATCTATTGCTACCGAGTTATGCCCTTTCGGTTTGAAAAATGCAGGTGCCACCTACCAAAGGCTAGTCAACAAAGTCTTCAAGGAGCAAATCGGTCGGAACATGGAGGTGTATGTTGATGATATGCTGGTAAAAAGCAAGGAGGCATCCCAGCACATCGAGGACCTTGCGGAGAGCTTCGCTACACTTCAAAAATATCAGATGAAGCTCAATCCCACCAAATGCGCCTTCAAAGTTAACTCCGGGAAATTCCTCGGCTTCATGGTTTCACAGCAAGGCATCGAGGCAAACCCTCAGAAAATCTAAGCCTGCAACAAATGGCTCTGCCAGGGTCAGTCAAGGACATGCAACGCCTCACCGGGAGGGTAGCAGCCCTCAGCCGCTTCATTGCTCGGTCGGCCGAGAAATGCCTTCCCTTCTTCAAAGTGCTTCAGTCGGCCAAAAACTTTCAGTGGACCCCAGATTGCTAGAAGTCCTTTGAAGACCTCAAAAATACCTCGGCTTACCACCTCTCCTCAGCAACCCAAAGCCAGGGGAAGTGCTGAGTCTATACCTGGTGGTCTCTGAAGACGCTGTTGGCTCGGTGCTAATTAGAGAGGAAAACAGAGTCCAAAGACCAGTCTATTATGTCAGCAAACTACTCAAAGACGCTGAATCGAGGTATACTTGGGTCGAGAAGATGGTCCTAACTCTAGTAACATCGGTCCGAAAGTTGCGGCCATACTTCTAGGTGCATACTGTCATCGTCCTGACTGACCAACCTCTCAAGGCAATTATCCATTGTCCAGAAGCATCGGGGAGAATGACCAAATGGGCGGTCGAGCTGAGCGAGCACGACATTCAGTATCAGTCGCGTCCAGCCATTAAAGCCCATGTTCTGGTAGACTTCCTCCTTGAATGCACCATACCCGAAGATGGCTCTATTTCGGATTCATCTAGACAACCAAAGCCCAGCGCCCCAAGGTTGCTCCACGCCGATGGATCCTCCAGCGCGGGCGGTTCTGGCACCGGCCTGGTCCTCACTAGTTCGAAAGGCGCAACCTTTGAATATGGCATTCGTTTCTCCTTCCCGGCCTCAAACAATGAGGCAGAGTACAAAGCCTTACTCTCCGAACTCTGAATTGCCCGTGAGCTTAAAGTCAAGAAACTGATTGCCTACACCGACTCCCAATTGGTGGCCGACCAGGTGCAAGAAGAATTCGAGGCTCGAAAGCTAAGTATGATTCGGTATCTCCAAAAGGTGCGCGATCTATCCTCCTATTTCGATAAATTTGAAATTGTCCAGATCCCAAGGACTGAAAATGCGCGCGCTGACCTACTGTCCCGCCTGGCAACTACGGAGTCAATGGATCTAGAGCAAAAATTCTACTTGGAGGTCCTAGAGAAGCCCAGTGTCGCCGATGTTGACCACATGATGCAGGTTGACATCGAACCATTCTGGATGGACCCCCTGCACCAATACCTCAAAGAAGGGTTGCTGCCCGCCGATAGAAAGGAAGCAAGGAAGTTGAAATTGCAATCATCTCATTATTTGATTGATGACCAGCTATATAAGTGATCCTTCTCCATGCCATTGCTCAAATGCCTCCGTCCATCAGAAGCCGATTATACTCTTCGGGAAGTTAATGAAGGCATCTATGGCAGTCACCTCGGCAGCGTGCCCTGTGCCACAAAGTGTTACGGCAAGGATATTATTGGCCAACAATGCAGAAAGATGCTGATGACCTTATCCGAGCCTGTGATGCATGCCAACGACACTCAAATATTCAGAGGCTCCCCTCTGCTCACCTGACTTCCATCTCATCCCCTGGCCCTTCGCCAAGTGGGAATGGATATACTTGGCCTTTCTCCCTCGCAACGGGGTAAAGGAAGTTCCTGTTTGTTGCAATTGATTATTTTACTAAGTGGGTTGAAGCCGAAGCAGTCGCCCAAATAACCGAAGCTCGAGCTAAAGACTTCGTATGGAGGTCCATCATTTGCTGCTTCGGTCTTCCCCACACCATCATCACCGACAACGGGAAGCAGTTTGATAATCTGAAGTTTCGGGAGTTCTGCGAGGACCATGGCATTTTCCATCGCCTGACATCGGTTGGACATCCTCAAGCTAACAGAGAGGCCAAGGTAACAAATCGAACTCTCTTGCAGGGAATTAAGCTCGGCTCAACCAAGCACTAGGTAGATGGGCGGAGGAGCTCCACCATGTGCTGTGGGCATATCAAACCGCCGAAAGGGCTCCCACGGGCCAGACTCCATTTAAGATGGCTTTGACACAGAAGCTGTTATCCCCGTGGAGGTTGGACTCTCCTCCTCTCGCACCGAAGGCTACTCGGAAGAATCCAATAATGAACAACTCCGAACCAATCTTTACTTGATAGAAGAAGTCAGGGAGAGAGCCCGGATCCGGATGGTGGCCTACCAACAAAGAGTTGCCCGCTACCATTCAACCAGAGTCAAAGGGAAGTTTTTCTCCCCAGGTGACCTGGTACTTCGGAAGGCATCCGTCTCAAAGCCGCTGGAGCAAGGAAAGCTGTCCCCTAATTGGGAGGGTCTTTATCAAATTACGGAGGCAATCAGACCCGACACCTATAAGCTCCAAGATCTAAATGAAAATCTATTCCCCAGACGTGAAACTCGGATAATCTCTGCATCTATTATCAGTGAGAGTATGCCCTCCCTGAACTTACTTTGTCATTGATTTAAATCTTCAAAGATTCGAAAAATTTCTATTTTTATTGCTTTCTTTGATGGTTGCAATGAGAGACAGGTTTATAAATCCTCAGCCGGGCCGAGCGATCTCCGGACCTTGGCCACGCCAAGTAAAATATATCCAGCCGGGCTGGGAGGACTCCGTACCTTGGCAGCGCCAAATAAAATATAATCTTTATAAATTCTTGGCCGAGCCGAGCGATCTCCGGACCTTGGCCGCGCCAAGTAAAATATATCCCAACCAGGCTGGGAGGACTCCGTACCTTGGCAGTGCCAAGTAAAATATAATTTTATAAATCCTCGGCCAGGCCGAGCGATCTCCGGACCTTGGCCGTGCCAAGTAAAATATATCCCAGCCGGGCTGGGAGGACTCCGTACCTTGGCAGCGCCAAGTAAAATATAATCTTTATAAATCCTTGGTCGGACCGAGCGATCTCCGTACCTTGGCAGCGCTAAGTAAAATATAATCTTTATAAATCCTCGGCCAGGCCGAGTGATCTTCGTACCTTGGCAGCACCAAGTAAAATATAATCTTGAAGCCTCGACCAAGCCGAGTGATATATTATTTGAAGCCTCAGCCAAATGAGTGATATATTATTTGAAGCCTCGGTCAAACCAAGTGATATATTATTTGAAACCTTGGCCAAACCGAGTAATATATTCTTGAAGCCTCGGTTAAGCCGAGTGACAGTCTTCATACCTTGGTAGCGCCAAGTAAAATATGTTTTTGAAGCCTTAGCCAATCTGAGTGATATATTATTTGAAGCCTCGGCCAAACCGAGTGATATATTATTTGAAGCCTTGGCCAAACCGAGTAATATATTATTTGAAACCTCGGCCAAACTGAGTGATATATTCTTGAAGCCTCGGTTGAGCCGAGTAACGGTCTCCGTACCTTGGTAGCGCGAAGTAAAATATGTTCTTGAAGCCTCGACCAAGCCGAGTGATATATTTCTGGAAGCCTCGGCCTAAACGAGTAATTTCTCAAATACTCTGACGCAACTAAGACGTCCTATTATGCTTCGACAGAGGTTAGTGACCTTTCTCCGCTTACCAACAAGATTATGCAAGTTATTTCTTTTCAAAGAAATAGGTACTTCATTCCTTAAATAGGATCATGTCTATTGCATAAATCTATAGGGCCGCCTAGGCCTTTCTCTGACCTACACAGAGATAAACACTTCCTTCACAAAGGACTAAATGACATGTTGGTGAAAACAAAGTAGCAAAAATACTACTGAACTTATAGATTATGCTATGGATTGAAAAGCATAAAATGAGAGTGGCAACTCTCGATACAATCACATTAGAAGAGAAACGGATGTCAAAAGAAGAAAGAGTAGAAACTTTCTTTATTAATGAAAAAATTACAACCTCCCGAGAGGTATTACAAGTGCATCATAGCACAGGAAATACAAATAAGATAAAAGCTCGACTGAGCAGCTTCGGTCGATAACGATGTTTTTACATCCGACCCTAGAAATCAGAGAAACCAGACATGCTCTGTTGAGCCACTGGTTAATGCCAAAGAACAAAGTAGGCCATCCACGGATCCCTCGGATGAACACGTTGGGGGATCATAACCAGGTTAAAGACCTGTGGATGCTGATGCCGAAGATGCCATCCCCCCCAAGTGGGATGCTGGTCTGCTGGCCTGCTGGCCACTGCCCAACAACATAGGCATAGAACCAGCAGACCCACAAGCCCTCTTCCCTCTTCACATGGAAAAAGATTCCTCAGGTGGATGAACTGAGAATCCAAATTGGGGGAGGAGGCAAAATTCATGTAAGCCACGGGGGATATGTATGCTTTGCATTTCCTGCAATCCCCATGGCAAATGGCAAAGGACACACAGGAAGCATATACTTGCGCTCCCAATATGACCTCTGCGGGCCTCCCGTGCGCTCTCCATATGATCTCCGAGAATTCCTCCCTTGAGAACTGCTTGCTCTTCAGCAGCTTCTTCATCACCCCAGCTATCTGGGACAAACCAACTTGCAAAACGAAAGCTCAGTCTTTCCACTCTCAACCTCAATGAAATAGACGCCATGAAAACCCTTGCAAGTCATAGAAAGGGAAGGCCTTGGGGGATAGCCCAACACGGTCTGCTCCCCCCATTTTATAGGCAAACAGGCTGGGGGCAGCCATTAAAACAGAAAGCCCCAGGATTCAAAACGCCCTGGCCACGCTGCCACGTGGCGGTTCAGAATAAAAGGGCGCTTTCCAAAGTGCGCCGAATGCATTTCCTAGGCTATGACGCAAGACAAAAGATTTTCCTCTGATCTCGAATCAAGAGCCTTAAATGCTGGAAATCGTCCGCAGGTCCTTGAGATACGGGCAGGCCTGGGAAATCACCTTGTGAAAACGACGCTATCCAATAGCAATCGAAGGCTTATCACGTACGTTAAAAAGACCTGCATTGGAAAAGGCCAATGGGATAAATGCCTTACGCAAAAGACAAAGCGTCATTCGGTGAGTTGCAAATCCGCCTCATCCGCTCGGACAGAAAACAAGATGATTTCTTATAGACCGAACTATCCACCAAATCTCAGCCCTAGTCGAGGTATTCGCGCAGCCTTTGGTCATATCGCGCCAAACCACTTTATGCCTCGTCCAAACGAGCCAATTTCTTATAGATCGAACTATCCGCTTAGCCTTGGCCTTGACCGGGACGTTTCCCAAAGTTCTAGCCGAACCATTCTATGCTTCGGCGCCCCGAACCATTTGCTTAATCTCGGCATCGACCGAGACATTTCCTTAAGTTCAAACCGAGCTAGCTAACGTCAGCGAAGCAAATCGGTTCAACTTCGAATAAACATGACATTCAATCCGGAAAGGATAAACCGACCTAGGAACGCGAATTGATTATGATTCGTTCGCCATCAGGAAAAACTTATGACAAAAAGATCATCCGAAAAAGACAAACAAGTGGAGACAACAGATCTATTCATTAAAAAAGTTTTGGCAGATTACAAATCTGAGAGGAAAGAATACATAAGCAACCCTTAAGAATTAGGAGCCTCCTCGGTAGCATCCGAAAGGACTTGACTTGCTTCACCCACTTCAAATATTGTTTTTCCTCAGCAGCGAGCTGAGGGTGTCCTTCAGGAGCCGCAGCCTCACTAGTGCCCAAGATGGCATCAAGATCGACGTCGAAATATCCTCATACTCGGCTTCTTTGGCTCCCGGGGTGCAAGCATCAAATAGCTCGGCCTCCAGAAAAGATAAATCTAACTCGGGATATACCGAGAGATTTTCGCCCAAGTTTCCTCCTCGGCGAACCGGAATGCATCAGCACAAGCCTCCCTCCGCTCCTCAAAAAATTGCGCATAACCTTTGTACTCCTCCACAGTCGAGGTAATTCACTTATTAGCTTCAGCTAACTGGTTCCTGAGTTCAAGATTCATCTGGTGATCACGGACAATTCCGCCCTTAGAGCTTTAAATTGCTCCTGCACCTCGAACTCAATTTTGCCCATCTGCAAGACATCAGAACGTTCGAGCCCACGAACAAAAGAAAAGTACCGAAAGCAAACGAATGGGGAGACACTATACCTCTTCTCTCATCGAGCCATTTTATTGCTCAGCTCCTAACCTTTTCCAAGGCCTTCAGCTTGGCCGATTTATTTTGTTGAAGACCCTCCTTGAGGTCATTGATTCGGACTGCTTGTCCCGAACTTCCCGCCAAGATTGATCAAGATCATTGGTGAGCCTAGCAATTTGCTCATGTTGCCACTTCAACCATTCTCCATAACAGCAAATTCCTTATTCATATCGGCAAGCTGATCCCGCTGCCGCCGGCACTTGCGTTCCTCCTCCTCGAGCTGCGGCAAAAATGATGACGAAACGACAACTTGTCGTTCACAGATCATCATTGCCTAACCTTTCAGATCCCCCCAAATGGGATTATTTTAGAATTCTACTCCCTATATCCGAATTTACACTTCGGACTAGGGAGTGGGGGCATGTGATGAGTAGTAAAATTGTCATTACATTAAGGCCCGCATACATCGACAATTGGGTCAAGCCCAACCCCAGCATCCCGCCGGCCAGCTTCATGATCATCAATTGGTGAAGCCGAATCGCCCTTAGCAAGGTCAACCACCTTTGGCAAGGTCAACCCGAGCCATCCATTTACTTTGGTAACCCGAGCCATCCTTCTACCTCGGAAACCCGAACCGTTCTTATATCTCGGTAACCCGAGCCATCCCCATATCTCGACCGTCTGAGCCGACCATACCTCGGCAATTCGAGCCGAGTCATTCTACACCTCGAAAACCAGGTTATTCCTCGTCCTGGCCAAACCCAAACCAAGACATTCAAAATACCTCTGCGGAATCCGGCGGGGGAAAGTTCAAATTCACTATAACTGAACAAGATTCCAAGCGGGAATCATGCCCAGAAGTGGCCTAGGACCCGCAAGAGTGGCCTAGGTCTATGTGGTCGCTGAATATCAAGACACTAGCTAGCTTTCCAGCCGTCGATCCTCTAACCGAAAAGATACAGATCTTACTGATCTGCAATAAACTTGATTCGAATCCGTTTGAATCACAACAACTTTCAGACCCCATCCAAGGCACGTCCAAGGAATCAGGTGATCGCCTATAAATACTCCAACCCTCCAATCTCTCAGGTACATCATTTTTTCTATATACCAACTTGATAGGCAATTACACAGACTAGCTCTGATACCCATTGAAGTTCCCCCTGAGCTCAGAGCTCTCGAGAGAAAACACCCGCCAAAAAGGGGAACTCCTCTGTGAGAGTCTTCTCCTCACATCTGCTTGCTGTGAATCTTCATTGACTTAGGTGTTGAAGGCCCCCGCAGAGGGCAACCCCCATAGCACCCTCTGCGTGCGGACTGTTTTGCAGGTTTCATCCCGAGGCGACGAGATCGATGTTCGGATCAGAAGCCGGAAGCGCACCAAGTTGAGAATGAATTTCACGGCAACAAGAGAGATGGATGAAAGGATTCCATCACAACAAAATGTAACATCAAAGAACTAATTGATAACTTTTAAGATAGAGGGTCCAAGTGAAACAAGGTTTGGCAGGGTTAAAAATGCATTTTTCTCCCAAAACATCCTATTTTCATTGGAGAAATCGTCAATAACCATCACAAATTTGTTGTATCTTATCATGAAACTTTCTAACAATGCCACACCTATGCCATTTTGCTACAATACCTTCTTGTAAACATCGAATCTAAGAAGACAAGACCACTTTGGTGACCAACCATATAACTTAACCAAATAACAACAGCATATCAGGAAACAACGAAGTATTATTTTTTAATTTAATATAAATAAACCACGTATTAAATGTTGGTGGTATTAGCGAGGAACGACGTATGTCACGTGGAAAGCACGTACTACTGCGTCTCGCGAACGAAAACGGAAGCGCTTCTCGTTTTGTGGAGGTGCTCTCCGATCCCAAAACTTCGGGTTAAAAGGGAAAATTAGGATAGGAGAAATTTAGGGGAAAAAAATGCCAGGCCTGAGAGGCCCCTCCGATTACTCACAAGAGCCTCCTCGTCACCCAGCTCTCAAAATCAACGCCAAGGTTATTGATCGCCTCCCAACCCCTTCGTTTTGAAAAGTTTCTTCTTCTTCTTCTTCTCTCACTTCTTTTTCTTGATTTTGGAGGAAGTAAGTAATTTTATGATTTAGACATAAGCAAGATCACAATTTGTGTACTTTTTTTTCATCCGAATTAGTCATTGTTTTATAGAGTGGGAAATGGATAACTATTAGGGCCATATATGATTGAATGGAATCTCGATATAAAGATGGGAGAAATAAAGAAATAGGGCTACTTTTTTAATTGGTTTTTGATCTTGTGCTGTGGTTTCTAATTGTTTGCATATTTGTAATTCTTTGGATTATAGGTTTTGTTTTTTATTGGTTTCTGTTCTTGTACTATGGTTTCTAGTAAAAAAAGTCAATTAAACCAGTAATGAATTACTTAATATAATAAATCTTAAATTTATGTATATAATGCTAATTTGTAACTGAAGTATTAAAGATGTTAATTCTAATAAAATATGTGACAGAAATTTGGGTAACTTTGTTACATTTATTTTTAATGACGATGCTTCTAAATGTCAAATGTGACGAATTTTTATAAGTGTAGAAAATATATAAATGAAAATTGTAACGTGGAATTGATAAGAAACACAATCTAGATGCCTGTTTGGTATCGTTGTTGATTTTGTATATTTGTTTCCCTATAAATTAGTGGAATACTACATGTAGATTGATGTTAAAGATAGCATTTGCACAAAACATCTGCTGTTCCTTGTTTTATTTTCACTTTTTTTGAAAGCAATAGATCATTGCTACAACTAAAAAAATAAAGATTTTACAACAAATTATAAAAAACAAAAAGGTTTTGGCCATACTTGTTCTTCAGTCTAGTTTGTTTGTCTGCTTGAATTTTTTTCAAAACAAAAACAGAAACAAAAGCAATACTAAAGGAGCCATAAGCGATCAATTTTTGCAGTTTGGAGCTAAGTAATTGCTATTAAGAAAATCAAAAAGCTTATAAAAATATATTTGTAACATAATTTTACTATATAATACTGGTAACCTCATTTGAATATTATTACAAGTGGAAGTAACTTTTGCACAATTAAAAGTTGTTACTTTAGTAAAATGATAAAATGGTCAATATGTTGTGCTAAGGGCTTCCATAACTTCTGCAGCAATTTTCCTTAAGATTCATGATGTGTTTGTTGAGAAATGGGATTGAAATGTTAAGGTTGAATTATTCAGCACATTTTGTGGTTCCTCGGTATTATGATGATCTGTTGTTGGTAGAGGCAAGCAATGGTTTTGAACATGTGGCTTATCATCATGATCATGAAATAAAAAAAAAATGTTGCACTAGATGTTTACATTAGTGAATCAATAGTTCCTAGTAGCATCTTCATAGGCATTTGATAGTGAAAATATCCCTAAGTAGCCTAAATTGTGAGCTGATATGAGAGAGGCAAACTGGTGTTCTCAAAGAAGAAAAAAGATGATAAAACACCATGTTAGTTACTATAAAAATAACAATATTATTTGTATTCCATTATATTTGGTGCTTCTAGATTCTAAAGTTTACTACAAAACAAAAGTAGTACACGAATTCTTATAATGATAAAGTGATGTATCATATGATAAATAGGATCCTTGTGATGAGCTGTAACAATATCACATGTTAGGTGAAAATTTGTTTAAAAGTGCATGCTGAGGGTGTCCGCTGCTGCTCCAAATAGAAGTTCTGGCTTCTAAGCTACTTTCCAGAAAACAGGATTTAGATACAGAAAAATCCATTCCTGACTGTAGAGTGATGATTTAAGGCAAGAGAAATAAGAAGAAAATAGGAAGGATGAAGAAATGAAGGCCCTGATTATTGTGACGCATGGTCTGGGATCATTAGTCAAAAGATTAAAAAACTTCTGATGTTTTATATCCACTTAGTGCTTGTTAAACCCCATTTTCTAGGTCCTTTGTTTTCTTTTCGAAGACCAATTTCTTTAAAAGCTGGTGCATTTCATCCTAGTTGAAGCATTTGAACATGACTGACCTTTCACATCATCTATCTGATGATTCATAGACTGTGCTACATGGATTAGGTTTCTGGTTTGGGTCTTAGTGCTGCAGATGTACCTAAACAAAAAGTTCCAGGTGGCATTTTATAAATAAGGCTTGATAGTTTTTGTTGATGTATGAAAATAATCATTTTGCTACATTTCTTTCGATGACATTGTGTCAATTTCATGATTAGTATTACTATGTATTTGATACTATGCCTAGATGTTTACTTGAAAATTTTGTTTAGTAATAAAGCTGATTCCTATTTTCTGTGTGATTTGTCTAGATTCTAGAATGTAACAGCAATGCTCTGCATGTAATTTGCTTCAGAGATCATTTTGTTCCAGGGTTCCTCTAAGTCCCTCCTTTTCTTTTGTGTTGTTTTCCCATGCTTTACAAATAACTGTTTTATCACAATTCTTTTGGACCTAAATTAGAAAATTTTATGTCCAAAAGCTGCATTGTAAATATTTTGCATCTGCTTCTGGAGTGCAGGAGCCATTTAATGCTGAACCTCCACGTGCAGCTCTTGTTTCATCCTATGTTACTCCTGTCGATTTCTTCTATAAGAGAAATCATGGACCAATTCCAATAATTGACGACATTGAGAGGTCATTTTCTACCCTATGCATCTTCAAAAGTCTAAAGAAATACATTTAAATACTTTCAATTGAATGCTTATATTTGTTTGGCAGAGCAGATACCGTCTTCTCATAGATGGTTTGGTCAAGAAGCCTATACAGCTATCCATGGCTGATATTAGGTAATTGATGTATGATAAACAAGCTATATTATTACAGCCTATGCCATGCTTCCTGCTTTCAAACAAGGATCTGAAATTATTACTTGATTTACAGGAGGCTGCCCAAATACAATGTCACTGCCACTTTACAGGTAAAACTTAAAATGATGTCTAGTAGGTTCTTTACTGTTTGGTTGGAAGATGCAAAGAGAATGAAACATCGGTTTGACTGATCCTAAGCTATATAGTGTGCTGGTAATAGAAGGACAGCAATGAGCAAAACACGCACTGTGAAAGGTGTCGGCTGGGATATTTCTGCTCTTGGAAATGGTATGTATATTCTCACACATTTAATGGTAACTATGAATATACAATGTGCATCATTATTTGGAAAAATTAAGTTAATATTCATGTTCAAGGCTTTTATTGTGAATAAAGCTTCTTCTTAACCCCCCAAAAAATGGTTCTTAAAATTCTGTACTCGAGCAAATGGGGACAAATGTTTGTTTTCCTGGTTACTTGAGGCTCATACTCTGGATATTATCTTGCAGTCTATTTCCTATATACATTGAATTAATGATTACTTCATTTCCTTTTCCTCGCAAACTAGTTGGAGTCGGATGTATAACTCCTTTTCCTCCATTTTGCTCAGTATTAAGCCATGTTTTCTGTAAAACGTAAAAATATCAAATCGTTCCTTACTAGTTTCTTTATATGATATTGGTCGGCATTTATCTTCTTTTCTACATTATCAAATCACTCTTTTGTATTGTTACATCTTTAGGCTTACATTGTATATGGCCAAACCATTTAAGTCATCCTTCTCTTAATTTATTTTCAATTGGTGAGATCTTTATATTTTTATAAATAATTTCATTTGTTATGCTATCTTATATTTCCACATTCTCAACTCAACTCAACTCATTTAAGCCTTTTCCCAACTCAAAAGAATCGACCCATCATCTCGAACTAGTCTCGTCACACCTCTTGCCAGCATTAGTTCAAATTCTATCTTATATTGCCATATTTTATTTCAATATTCTTATTTTGGCTACTTTCATCTTGTGCATATGTTGTTTTCTAACTACCCAATTCTCTATACCATAAAGCATAATTAATTTTCTAGCTGACCTATAATCAATCTTTTTCCTTCTAAGTTGACAGGTATCCTATGATTATATAATATCTCAGTTGCATTTCTCTACTTTATCTTAACCGTTTTAAGCCTATGCATAATATCCTTTCCTCTTTATGAATAATTGTTCCTAAATGTTGAAAACGATAACTGTTAAAATCTTTGTGATCCTCAATTTTCATTCTGTCTCTGTGTTCATCTCTATTTACAATTTTACTAAAATTATTAACTTTGACCTTATATCATGCAAAATAGCAAGTAATAATACATGTTATTCTGAATATATATAGTAACTCATCCAAAACTAGAATAAAAAGATATGGATTTATAGTGTATAGGAATTTAATTATTGCGCATAGTGTGTAAGAATTTAATTGGCTGAGGTTTGGTCATGGGAGTGCACTTGGGGCTGGGATCATGGAAGTTATGTTGATGAGAAACAAAGATGCATGATACACGCAGGGAGCCTCTCTGATTTTCATAAAAAAATGAACTGTTGAGGATTCCAAAATTGAATAGGGCTGTTTCTGATTAAAGATATAGCAGCAACAAATAAGTGGTGATGGAATCAAGAGGGATTAAGATTCTAAAGTGAGTATCATACGTTTTAGTCGTATTTTTTTTCTACTAAGACTAAGTGGGGTACTGTTTCAATTTAGCAAGGAATGATTAGGGAAAAATTAGATGTAAGGTTTTTATGATAAACCAATAAAATTTAATATAATTTAGAATGTAATATGTGCTTAAAAGTAATGTGATATGTTCTATAGTTTTAGATCCACACGGCACATCTTATAGAATGCCGGGATGAGTTACTGTCCCAAGTCTCTAGACAAGACCATCTTGCTATCATCTCAACGTCCTAATTGGTGCATCCTAATACATCTCTCATCTTAATTGTTGGAACAGGGTGGAATGGTGGTGCATCTCACTTTATGGAAAAATTGATGCGACCCCATTCTAAAAGATTTAAAATCTTGGTATGTTCATTTAATTAGGTTTGCAATTTAGAATGGTAGGAGCAGCATCTTTGATAATTCAGTATTGTTAATTTATTTAGGTTATATATTATTATATAAAAGCCTGAAATCTTGTTGCTGACAATCCCTCCATCTATCCATCCATCCATCCATCCATCATGGTTAAATGGAATTTGAATCCATTACCTTAATGTTGCAGATATTCAGTTGAACTTAAACTAGGGGACTTAATTTTTTATAGCGAGTTATAATTTTTTATAGTAAGTTATTAGAAGATATCATGTTTAAAATTACCTAAAAATTTTAAATGGTCTAGAAATGACAAAAAAAATTTGTTAGTCACCAACATTGAATTTAGCATGAAAGGACATTACAAATAATTAGATTTAGATAAAAATTAGAAAACTTTGGAGTTTTTAAAAATCAAAAGAAAAATCCAGCAATAATAGAAGAAGGAATGTGGCAATTTGCTAGCTGGTGTTTAAAAGACAATAAGGTGGTAAAATAGTAAGAATAAGCACTATTTTCAAATTTTCTTTGGGTAAAAAAGTCCTGAGATTTACTCTGCCATGAGTAAAAGCTTTATTATTATAAATTATATCTAGCATTTGTGCTTTCCTTCAATTATCCGGATATATGTGATTGTAAAATTTTAGTTTTGTGAATAATGTCTAGAATGTTTCAGATGACAAAAAGCTCTTTCCTCTATTAAGTGTTGATATTTCTTACAGAAAAAAAAAATTAAATTTTTTTTACAGGCATGGGCATCTTGGTGTTTGGTACCTCTGTAAACTACATTTTTTTTTGTATTTTCCTTTATTCTTGGTGGTATCTCATAATTTCGTCATTGGCCTTTTTTTCCAGCAATTTGGGGAGGAGCTAAATTATCAGATGTTCTTGAACTTGTTGGAATATCCAAGCTTACTACAGTCACATCATTAGGAGGGAAGCATGCTGAATTTATTAGTGTTGACAAGTGTAAAGTAAGCATTGTATCTTTAGTTCTGTACCATGCATTGAATACTAAACTTGAAAAGATGGTGATACTTATTATTAGAGACTAAGCTTTTCTCTATGCTAATGATTAGCAATTATGACTCCTTGTGGCATTGGTCTTTTGATTTTCTTGATTTGTAACATTTTAGGAGGAAAAAGGTGGTCCCTATAAGGCATCAATTCCCTTGGGGCAGGCAACAAATCCTGATGCTGATGTCTTACTTGCGTATGAAATGAATGGAGAGGTAACTAATATTGAATTCATATGAATGTTAAGCATGTTGTCATCTACTTGAAAGAAATTTGGGCTTTTCACATGATTATCATATCAATTGCCCTTTTTTATAAGTTTTTCTCCACATTAAATTCTTCATAGTTGCTTTTTACTTTTAACTTTGATGATTATTCTGTCAATTTTCCAACCTAATTCTGTGAATGTGACGACATTGCCTATGATTTCTTTCCTTTCTACTAATGGATAACTTTATGAAATTGCATCCATATTTGTTTACGGAGTGTCTTCTTTTTCTCTTTATATTTCTCTGTGTTTGTATTGCATTACCTACTGCCTAGAAAGTAAAGTAGATACAAAAGGATCATTGTGGTTTACCATTGATTTGGGAAAATTCTATAATGGTCAATTGGAATTACAAAGACCCATTGGCAAAGCAACACGAGAGCAACTGAGAGAAGATGAAGCAGTGGCACATCAATCACTAGGGTGTAAATGATACCTGAAAACTTGATAACTCAAACTGATTCTTTCATAATAATCTGTCATGGATTCAAATTAAGCTTTTGATAACCTTATTGGATCAAAGTCATATATAGCTATATTTAAATACAAAAACCTGATAACTCAAAGATATAAACTTTGAATATGTAGTATATATAAATAGAATTGGCTACATGACTTGTGTTAATTTCTCTTCATGTTTTTGCCTTTTTCTCACCATCCTTTCCTTAACTCTCGCCCACTTCTCATTTAGTTCCAAAATCCTAGCCAACTCTTAGATTTTGATTATGTTTCAATCAGACTAAACATAATAAAAATTTAAATCTATTTCAAAAGTGATTTGATTTTTCTTTTCTAAAACCAATTATTCACATCACATATTGTGCTCCTTTCCCACCACATCTACCATAGTTCACTATATTTGGAGGATTACTGTGATAAGAGTCTTTTTAGTTTTGGCAATTATTAACCCTTGGCTAGTTGCCTATTAAAGTCATCTACTGAATTGAGCCTTAAAAAAACTCGAATTTTATTATTTGAGGTTGGATGTGACTTTAGATCTTGTTCATTTGATGGATCCGAACTTGAATTTGAACTTGATTTTTCTTATCCAGTTTGGATGCAGATGTAGCATAGATCTGAGCTGAGTTTGACTTGTTTACAACCCTATCAATCATTAAGTCCTTTGAACAATAATCTCTTATCACAAACATGACACTTCTGCATACATGTTATGGAATATGTTATTTTGCCAATGGAGGGACATTGTAAAATTCCCTAAGAATGTTTTTTAAAAAAAAAAAAAAAAAAGATATGTGACAATTGGTAAGGCAATACTAAATAGGTATACTGTCATAGGTGGTTATATACAGGAAAACTTAGTGAATGAGGATCGATAAAGCCAACACCAAATAGTTAGAAAAAGGCTGAATGGTTTGGTTATAGAGAACTGGACAGGCATATTTTATTGCCTTTTTTTTACTATTCTAAGTCTTGTTGACTGTTGATGATGAATGACAATGGAAGTTGAGTTTCATTTATTATCGTTCATATAAAGAGCGAAATATAACTTGTTTGGCAAGCCACAATTTCTTTCATGTCATGATCTCCTATAGCCTACACCATTTTCTTGCACAATTTATTGATAGCCTTCAAGTATTGTTACTTTATGAGTTATGTATTCTAGTTTCTTTGTATGCATGCATATTTGCATCTATGTTTTAACTTCTATGGAATGGAGGTGCCCTGGGTTCTTTATGGAACGGGACACCTCACTATTCCGCCTCATCTTAGCGGCCATCCCGGTCAAGTGTCCTATGGCCTTTCTTTTATCCTTATTACTTTTTTACTATATTGTTTTTTTTTTTTTGCTATTCTTCCTTTTTTCCTTTCTTTGCTTCCCTTTTCTTATTCTTCCTTTCTTTCTTCTTCCTTTTTCCTTCTTTCCTTCTTTCTTTCATTTTCTTCTCCCTTGCTTTCTTTCCTTTTTCTTCTTCTTTCTTTCCTTTCTTTTTCTCTATTTTCTTCTTCTTTACCCCCTTTTATTTTCTTTTTCATCTTGCTTCCCTCGGTGGATGGGTTTTGGAGTCCTGTCCCTTGTCCCAATCCTGTTTTTCCATAGGAATAAGATGGGATGGCTAGGATGCTCCCTATCTCACTAGGACATAAAACCTTGATTTGCATGTGCGTGCATGCTTGTATGCATGCATGTGTGCACCATTGTATGGGTCTTGAGGCAAGGGTGTGCTGGCTTATTATATTCATGCATGCATGTCTTCCTTGACCACTTTTTGAAGGTTTAATACATAAGTGGGAAACCCATGCTAATGACATTCAAACTTTCAATACGATAATTGATGCTAGTTCTGTTTGATGTATCTTATCGATTTTCAAATTCAAGCAAGGAAAGGAGAGATTATTCAAGACCTAATTCTTGGCTTCCAACTTTTCTTTATAGTTTGAAGCATTTGAGGCCCATGTTGGCACGATGTTTTTATGTGCTAATTATTGCATTTATAAATAATTTTGCTACTATCCTTTCAATAGGTCTGAGTCATCAACTGGAACAATGTAAAACCAGTGATGGGTGTTTTAAGGATATTGATCTTAATCTGGAATTTATCACAATAGCTAAAATTCAGCTGATTTTGATTTTTATTAGCCGTTCACTAAAACACAACTCTGTAAACTTGTCCATTTTAGAACTAATCGATGCATAACTAAGAAACCTCAAGACATTTGACTATTTATTTCTAGGCATCTATGTTATAATCATGCTTAATAGCCTATATTTTCAATTTAGATGTTTCATCCTTGATCTTGTACTCATAGGATTGAAGCTGCAATCCAATTGTAAGAAGACTAGCTTCTGTCACTTCCCCACTGCATGCATTTGTTGCTCTCTCTGCCTCCTGCTCTAGCATCCACCCCTAAAAGCTAATATGTAGCAATTTTCACTTGTAAATTAAAACTACACTTCCAGCATCAGCCAAACTCACTATCCTTGATACTTCTGTTATTATTGACCATGATATCCTACAATATCTTTCTGATGAAGTTTGTTATTATGTCAAGATCCTCAATCGTGATCATGGATATCCATTGCGTGTGGTTGTTCCCGGTGTTATCGGTGCACGTTCGGTTAAATGGTTGGATAGAATCAGCATTATTCAAGAAGAAAGCCAGGTTACTGAGATCTTGAGGATTTACTCTCAATTTTATTTGCTGTAGTAGCTTCTAGTTTTATTTACCACGAAAGCTTCTTGTCAATCATATTTTTCCTTGAATCAGGGATTTTTTATGCAAAAGGATTACAAAATGTTTCCACCATCTGTTAACTGGGATAATATCAATTGGTCAACCAGGAGGCCCCAAATGGATTTCCAGTGCAGGTATATTTGCATGGCATTTTGTTTACTTTGCTACATGCATGTAATTCATTTTCAATTAAAACAAAAAAGTAACTTCAGTTCTAAGTCATTTGAAAACATTCATGTAAATATAAAGCCAGATAAATATTAATATGTAGAATAAAAAACATAGGCTTATGTTTTTTGGTTCTGCCTACATTTAGGAATACTCATAAAAAATCCTTTGGTGGAATTTTATGGCTAAACTTTTGATTTGTCCAATGCTTTTCACATCAGGCTTATCAGTTAGTTGATTCACAATGTGATGTCTCATTGATGAGTCTTACTTAAATCAATGATGGCCTAATGACCTCCTCGACCTTTGATGTATGAGCACCATATAGCCTCTTGGTCAAAAATTACATGGAGCATAAATGATATACGATAACTTTGAACCTTATCAAATGCGACAAGTCAAAAAAAAAAAAGAAGAAAGAACTTTATCAAATGTGTACATGGTCTGTTTATGTATTCTGCATTAACTGAATAGCAGTGCAGGTATGCCAATTTTCTCTTAATCAAATGCTTTTCTTACAATTTGAGTAAATTAATTCTCAAAATTTTCTTAATTTTGTGGCCTGACAGTGTGCCATTTGTTCCCTAGAGGATGTAGATGTTGTAAAGCAAAGAAAGGTGGGTTAGATGCTGAGCACACTCCAATTTCTTTTGAATTTTGCGGTGATGTATGTTTAGAGAACCTTTTTCCATTTACTGTTGCATTGCAGATTACTGTTACTGGATATGCAGTGTCTGGTGGTGGGCGTGGTATTGAGAGAGTGGATGTATCTGTTGATGGGGGAAAAACATGGGTGGAAGCACTGAGGAGTCAGAAGTGCAACGTGCCATATGTAGCTGATGATATGGGCAGTGATAAGTGGGCTTGGGTTCTATTTGAGGCCGTGGTTGACATTCCAGAAAATGCTGAAATCATTGCTAAAGCGGTAGGCACTTGCTGCTTTCATGTGGACTATTAATTATCATCATCATCATCATCCAACTTTAGACCAAACTCTGACCTAAGTGAACAATATGAAGCACATGTTTTCCTTGATATGCAATGATTTAGTCTGCTTCATAAAATTTTTGAGAAAAAGAACTCCCCACTTAAATTAATATAGATGTTTGTTATTGTGATATACTTGCATTCCAAGCCATCTATGGTGCTTACTGCTGCCATAACGTGGTTAATGCAAGAATAATTGATGCAGCATCTCTTGAAATGACCCTAGCAAGAAAAACATTTCTGATTTGGATGCTTCTTTCCCTGATTTGAGCCAGGGATGCATGTGGATTGCTATATTGTCTTGAATTGATTGCTTAGAAAAGCCAAAATGTGATGGTTTGGTCAAGTTTTGCAATATGACCAAAAGATTAGTGGATTACTGCATTGGTGATCGTGCTTTTTAATATGCTGTAACACTAGTTTGTCCTTTGGTCTCTGGGCAAACCTTTTGAAGTACTCCTAGGAACATTGTACTGAAACTAGTTCAAATGCAACATTCTCTGTGTTCTGATACGTTTTTGTCCTTTCACAATTTCTTCCACTGTATTCTTTAGGAAAGGATTGCTGATAATTTTTCTTAACTTCCAATACATTTCTGGTGATCTGGAGTTGCTACAAAATTACATATGATTTTCTTGATTGTCTGATATTTGTTGGTGGCAGCTATGAATTACATGTGGAGGTTAATTCTCACCGACTAAGATGTTCTATCAGCCTATTATAAAAATAAGGATTCCTTTACTACCGTATGATGTCCTTTTGTCAAATTCAACCATACTTTTGCATTATTACTAGTCTATCACATTTTTCTGAAGATGTTTTTAAATGTCAAAACATGAGTTTTATTGTTTCAGAACATTTTCAGCTGTCTTCAATCTATCAATGGAATGCATCATTGTAAATTTATTGAAGGACATGCTCAGATGTTCTCTAATATTCAAATTTAATCTTATCTGATCCAGTACACTTACTGCTTTATACCAAATATTTGCCTTTTGATATATTGCATGTATTTTTAAGCTCCTAAATTCATTTATATGTTTTTTTTTCTTTTCTTTTGCTTCCATGCTTTTGTTTCCAATACACTAACATTTCTGTGTAATTCCTCTTTATGGGCAGGTTGATTCAGCTGCAAATGTGCAACCTGAAAAGGTAGAGGACATATGGAATCTGAGAGGAATACTGAACACATCATGGCATCGGGTCCGAGTAAGAAATGCTTTGCAAGTAGCCAACTCCAATCTATGATTGAAGATATCTAAAAGAGCCCTGGTAACAAGTAATTACCCATGAGGGGGCTCATGTAATCCTGCCACGTTTGTGTTTTGAGAAAAACAAAGTTTTAGGTTTGCACTAGTTGTGCTCCATAGGATTTGATGCATGCGTTGTATTTAAGTAACCACGCAGAGATGAAGTCGGGGGATCCTATGAGCATGTACCGTGGTATAATTTTTCCTTTGTTATTTGCCATCTCTTTTCAGCAAATGAGATTGGCTTTTATGGTTGCTACAAAAATAGACCTTAATAATATATGGTGCTGATACTTTTATTGTCCTTTTTTTTTTTTTTTTGTACAAAAAGGGGAAGGAGGGCTTTTGCCGATCCGTAGCTAGGTTCATGCGGTTTCGTTTTCTGTCAGGAAATGTTCCGTGCGCAGTCGTTTCCCGTATAAAGGCGAGTTGGTCAATTTGACCTCGCAGTCCCATTCTTCATCAGGAAATGTTCCGTGCATGGCGTAAGATTTACGCAGTCATTTTTCGTATAAAAGCGAGTTGGTCAATCTGACCCCACCTAGGTGATAGCAGTCATAACGGATAAATTAGATAGACTTTAGTCCTTCTAACACTGGCATTTCAGGCTCCAAGGACTTACCTTGGAATTAATTGAGTTAGAACCCACGATGCCTTGATGGCATGGAGGAGCCCCGACCAAGCGGTTATTGTCCCTTTTAATTTAGTGTTCAGTAACCTGGGTTTTAGGGTCTGGAAATGTTTATCATGGAGTGTGCTTTATACCTTTGTTTTGATTAATGAATAATTCTGCTGAATATCATGGTGAACTGCTTTGCGTGTCCATCATACTTCTAGTAGATGAAGAGTAGGGCTGCAATACAGCAGATACCTCTGAAAGGCCATGGTCCGTGATCCCCAAGGCCAGAAACATCACTGAGTGATATAAAACCCAACCTCTTGATTGATGTCTTTGGGCTCAAGAACCGAGTGCCCAACGATACTTCTCAATCACCATGTATGTTATTTCTAAGATCAATTATCCAATCCTTTCTATTCAAAAGACTGTTCAATTGAGACAGGAAATCAGTATTTCGTTTTTCCTGCATGTATAATTGAATTCAGAAGTCGTTGCAGAATAACTTTTTTAGTTATTCTTGAGCAAAAAAAATGTGTCAGTCAGTCAGTCTCAGGAACTTTGCAGAAAATGCATTCTTTTTTCATTTTTGTGAAAATCAGTCAGATCTTGTTTTCATTTTCATTTTCAGAAATGATTTGTTTTCAACTCTACTGAGCCATTATACCTCTCCCAGTAAAGTATGCATGCACTTAATTTGATGCACACGGTGGTAACGGAGGCACGTATAAATATGTTTTGGATGCCTTTGAAAGGTTATTTTTCCAGCGATATGTAACACACTTTCTGCACCTTCTCATATACTTGGTTATTGAGAAGTCCACAATTCTACATTTATTCGTTTTAGTTTTTCATTATCCATCATCTTGCGAAACTTGTGGCAAATTCTTGGCATTTGTCGCTCTAATTAATTTAAGCAAAAGCAATATAGCGTGAACTTTTGCTGGCTAAGCGCACTGGATTGCTCAAAGCAAACAGTTTCTATGTGGCACCTCAGCATCCAGATAATTAATAAAAACTCTCGTATTAATTCTATATTTATAGAATGCATTTTAATTAGTCCATTCATCCCATGAGATCACAGCCAGCCAGGGTACTTCCCACGAAAAGGAAGGAAAAAACAAAGGAATGCTGGAAATAAAGACAACCATGCGTTTCTCTATTGATGTAAGCTGCATATTTACATGGGTAAGTCAAGCTTAACAACTTACACCTTGACGTCAATTTAAGAGTGCAAGTCGCACCCATGTTCAATTTAGGAGCCTAGCTCAAGCCAGCGACGAATGCAAAGTTGATGAGCTTCAGCTCGTCAAGACTCTTATAGACTTTGAGCTAATTATCCACAACTTAATTTTATAGCTGAAAATACATTCCATTCTATAAAATATAGAAATTTTATAATAAATAGTTACAGAAAATAATTTTTATATGGACAGTGATAATTAAAACAACGCATTCATATAAATATTTTATATTCATGTTTCGAGTTT
Source organism: Calamus simplicifolius (assembly GCA_900491605.1). Taxonomy (NCBI): domain Eukaryota; kingdom Viridiplantae; phylum Streptophyta; class Magnoliopsida; order Arecales; family Arecaceae; genus Calamus; species Calamus simplicifolius. The sequence goes on along the minus strand of UESW01001545.1, from coordinate 206,020 downwards.
AATTGAGCCAAACTTAGATGAGCCAAAACTAGTTGAGTGGGCGGTATTGTCGTTGGGCAGCCATATTTAAGCATCAGAAATATGTTAGAACTTAGAAGCAAGACAAAGTTAGGAAACAATATTTAGACGATCTCCAAAGCTTGAAACTTCATCAATGCTAAATTAACAGGTGAGAAGATGAATGAGCTTGGCGTGCTTTTGCTTGTAAAGTGAAATCTGCTGGCTTTATCTGTATTTTAACAGAGCATTTTTCCCTGTTTCTCAGCTTGAATCCATTTTGTGAAAGCTCTCTCTCTCTCTCTCTCTCTCTCTCTCTCGGATGATTTAGATTGAACGAGAAATGCGTGTGCTTGCAAGAATGCAATCAATCACACCATACAGAGCAAAGCTGACTCAGACCTTCGTGTTACCAACCCAACCTGGGAGTCAAGTCAGGTCACATGGCTCTACAGATTGCTGTCTTTAGATTTCCCTACTTATCTACCACTTCAGTTGGATATCTTGTATTTCAGGGTTTTCGCTCATATATAAGAACTCGCTTTACCAACTTGCAGTCAACAACTGCAGAAGTTACTTGATTTCTTGAACCACATTTTGGCTGATGACTGTTGATCAATAAAACTCATCCAATCAAATCCTTATTCAAAGTATTGAGAACAGGATCTTTCTTCTTCCTGCTGCCTTGTTTTATTTTATTTTATTTTATTCTTTTCGGGAAAAAAAGAAGCTTGATAGTTTGCTTTGGGCCATGGTTGCAATGTGGAATGGATCGATGTTGTTACATGGATTAAATTCAGTAATCCTGCAATCATATCTCGTGATTAAGGAGAGAATGAATCAGAAAAATTTGCTGCATGCCAAAAATGGTACAATGATTACCAAAGGAAAGGCAGAGGGGTAATTTATGATTATGAAAATAAAAGCTCAGTTATATTTTACAAGTATTTCATAATAACCAACTGATAAAGATTGCCCACCCTACAAAATGGAAAGTTGTACAGAATGGTACTCTGCAGCCAATTCATGCTCTTTCCTGGCACCAGCATCTCAATGTTTATGTGTTAACAGTTTCCTGTGCTTGTGCAGGTCCGTTAGAGGCATCACCCTGTGAAGGTACAAGTGTTTTTTTTTTTTTTTCAGAAAGTTGTCGAATGGGGACGTGTGCATCAATTTCACAGTAGCAACCATGATAAAGTCCTAACACTCACCACATTTGACAACTGGTCTCTTATGAAGTACATGGACTTCAACATTGTTTCCAGAGTATCCTTTGCTAACTGGAATTTAACCTCAGTTTCTCCTGACAGAGATTGAGTATCACCTTGAAGCTGCAAAAAAAGTCCACCGATCAGATTAGCACAATCAGTCCTTCCCCCCCATGGCTTTCAGCCATAGAAATTTCCAGTTTTCTTTTTCTTTGTTCCTTTATTCCTTTTCTCAAATATTGTTGTGGCCTAAAAAAACACAAGCTTCAACTAAAGCTAATGATGTGAAAGCATTCATACATAACATAATGAAGCATAAAAGACAATCAGACTCAAATATAAAATCAAGAACAATGTTTGGTGTCAGCCTATCAGGTGTTTTTGTAGCATGTGCTAAGGAGGTTTGTGTTCCAAAATGACATAGCATATTAAACCTAGACACATGTTCTACTTAAGAAAAGAATATTCATCCAGATGAATTTGAATAGTCCACAATTAAAACAAGCAAATAAGCAAACAAAACAAATTTATATCTGGAGGCAGCAATTTTGATGTGTACATAAAGCTGGGTAGCACAAACATGTAGTCTGTGGGAAATGTGAACAGATGAACTGTCAGAAGCAAAGGTTTTGGCTGATAGCACAACATAGGACAGACATTTGTCTTTGGTTCCAGATTACCTTTTCAGATAAATTCTTAATAAACCTTTAATTCATGCTGCCTTTTATTTGTGTTCTTGAGTATTTCTTTCTCATAATCATTTTCGTGTAGGATGGAAAGCATTCCATATATCCAAATTCTCTTTCTTCAATGGTCAATCAATATCAAGTGGTTAGAGAAAGAATTGAGCAAAAAATAGAGAGGATGTTCATGGATGAGGTTTAGTGATACTCAACTCAACTCAACTCATCTAAGCCTTTGCCCAACTACATGGGGTCTATTACATGAATCTGCTTCCTCCACTCTGCTCTATTCAGGACTAAGTCGACACTTAATGAAGTTTAGTGATAGAATAACAAAAATTTAAGGAAGTTGTTCAACTACCTTCAGATTAATAATAGCAACATGCTCCATGGAATCTTGATTTTGATTTGCCATGTCCCATGTCATTGCCTTTAAACGGGGTAAAGAAACCTGAAAATATCCAAAAATAAGTTTAACTCCGAATTCCTCAATTCATAAGTTGTTGAACAAGGCTACTCTTTGATTTGCAAAGGAACACTAGCTCATTCATTCTTTTAGGTTTTACTAGATAAAATTACTTGTTAATCAAAAAAGCAAAAGATGCCTAGGCATTCTGTTAAAATGTATTGCCACCAATTCTTGGAGGAGTTTATGTTCATATAAAACCAAAGTGAGACCTGATCCTTAAGAACATCTTCTCGCCACTCTCTTTGAAACTTCTGCAACAGCAATGTGAGCAACCTTTGCAATTCAGGTAAGACCTCTGGTGGAAACAACTTCTGAATCTCATCCTTGGCAATATTTTCATAGACACACCTGCGTATCAACATGCGGAGGCATACCAAAAGCTGCAAAGAAAATAATAAGCCATAAAGTTACATATTTGCCCTGAGATACAAAAGATTTCTATAGTTTATGCAAGTCCATTACCTCAGCATATAATATAATTGTAAAGGATGTTAAAATCATCAACTTATTAGACATGGGAGTCCATTAGGGCTTCAAACAACCTGAGATGTCATGAACAGCCTGAATTGGCCCAACAATTGCTCATTGGAGCTCGTCTCAGCTCAAACCAGGAAATGAGCTGAGACAAACAGATTTTAGATCTTGGCTGCTAAATAAGCTGAGCCTGAACATCGAATGCTTGCAAAAATGTATTGAAGTCCATCTTGGCTTGATAGGAAGCTTGGCTCAGAGGTCATACAACCAGAGCTTGAACAGCTTTTGTTAAGCTCTGTCAAGCTTGAGCTGAGCTCAAACAGACCTGCCACATAGTGAGCTGAGCCTGAGCAGCCCACCTTGGCTAAGTTTGCTCATGCACCAAGTATTCACATTGAAGACCACCTTTGATTTTATTTCAAGTTTTTCCATATCTTTCCTCACAACCTTTATCCATATTATTTTAAGTCTTCTCCTCCTTTCCTTACTACCTTTAATTGAAAGCACAGTATCTCCCTTATTGGAGCCTCCTCATATCTTATATATACCATCTCAACCAATTTTCCATCATCTTGTCCAAGTAATTTTTTTTAAAAAAAATATTTGAATTTTGTAAAGATCCATTCTGAATCATAAGCTAGTAATTAGTTTCTTCATCTGACAGCTAACTTATGCTGTAAAGTGTGACAGTTCTCCAAGCCTAAAACAAAGTTTAACCATATACTCGAGAAATACACATACATCTCTTGCAAAATGACTATTTCATCTAGTCGTGTGACAGTAAACTCTCATCTGAATAGCGAGATATACAAAACAAACCACATAAGGTAAAAGAAGGCATCTAAACATCGAGTCAACAAGGATATCTCAGGCCACATTTAGAACCAATCTTAGGGCATTTAGAATTGATTCCAGTTGAAACGGACCAAAATATGTGAAACAAAAAAAATCAGTTGTGGGAAAGGAATTTAACCCTTTTGAGGGGTACGAGTAACCTCCATTCTCCTCCCCCTCCTTTCCCCTCCCTCATAAACAAAACAAAGGTCTTTAACCTCATACTCAAAACAAAGCGAGAAGAGGACAATTGGAGGATGGAACGATGGGTTATAGATAATAATAAGAATAATAACAAAAGAAATAGCGAGAAGCATACGGGGTCGAGGTCGGAGTCGGAGGGGAGGTGGAGCATGTCGCGGATGATGGCGCGGTCGGCGGCGTCGAGGCCGGTCTTGCGGGTCCTCCACAGCGCCTGCAGGATATACTCCACCGACTCCTTGGAGCTCGACCGCACCAGCAGCGGCAGGTGCCCCCAGAGCCTGTGCCGCTCCATTCCTTCCTCCTCGATTCCTCCTCTCCTCTCTTCCGCAGCCCAGTCCAAACCTTATCATCCGACAAGCCTCCCAATTTCCAAGGGCCGAGGTCGAGGGTTCCGGCGCCCTTGAGCTAAGCACGTGCGACGTGCGCACGTGAGAAGGAAAATATTGGACTTTGGCGTGCGTGCGTGCGCGTATCTCTAGGTCCAATTCGCGGCAATGGAAGCTTCAACGGAGTGCTGGGGAAAGGTTCGGTGGTTTAGCATTTATTATTTATTAAATTGATAGCGTAATGTTTGAGATGAATGGTCTTAATTTTTTTTATTTTTATTTTTTTATGAGCTTTATGCAGCTTGAATAGTTATTTTTTTATGTTTGATCCTTTATGCTCATAGTCTAACAATTGGGGTCCATGGGTCCGTTTCGTTATAAAAAAGTAAGATGGACAAGGTCTACATCAACTTGGGCTACCATAGCCCAAAAGGAATCCAATTGGTACTTATCCATCTTCCTTAATGGTTATAAACCATACAACCAACTCCCAATTTCCCAATGTGATACTATTAAGAGGGGCATCACAATCTACCCGTTACAAAGAAGACGTCCTCGTCGCCAGGGGCAATTGATCACAAGGCAGGTAGGATTCTAGAGATGGCCCCCACAGGTTCAAGAGGTGGCTCCCATCCATCATGGATGTAGTACTTTGCCCTGTGTGGCACTTAACTCCTGCACTTTCGATTGGTACGTGGCTCTAATACCATATTGTAACAACTCGGGCCCACGGGCCCGTTTCGTTACAAGAAAGCAAGACGGACAATGTCCACACCAACTTGGGCCACCACAGCTCAAAAGGGATCCAATTGGTACTTGTCCATCTTCCTTAACTGGTTATAAACCATACAACCAACTTCCAATTTTTCAATGTGGGAGTATTAGGAGGGGCATCTCAATCTACCCTCCTTAAAAAGGCGACGTCCTCGTCGCCAGGGGCAATTGATCACAACCACCAGGCATGCAAGATTCTTGAGGTGGCCCCTATAGGTTCAAGAGTTGGCTCCCATCCCCCATGGATGTAGCACTTTGCCCTGTGTCACGCCCCAGACCCAAAAATTTGAGCTAGGGTGACTACCCTTGCATGCCAGGCATGCAAGGCGTCTCGAATTTTGACACATAAATCAATATAAGGCACGAATTATAAATATTCAATCCAAATCCATGATTTATTACAAATCATAATTATCAGTTTTGGGCTACCAGCCCTACACGCAAGCAATATTGGGGTTATATCAATATAATGGATCTTATTTTATTTAATAGAAGCTCCATCTATCCCAAATATCCTTCTTCACTCCTGAGGCTCTGAAAAACATTGTGAGAATTATATGAGCTCACACTCAATAAGTAAGCCTAATATTATTTCAAATCATCATATCTTATCATATCATATCAAGATATGTTCAAATCACATTTTCATAAAAACTTTCAATTTTAAATACATTTATTATGCTATCAGCACATTTATATCATCAGCTCAAAATAATTTGGAAGCTTAATTATACAATAAATACTAGAATATGCAATGTAAACAAATCACTGTTTATATATATTCATTGTTTTCTTATGTGTCCCACGGTCCTACAACACTCAACTAGTGTATCACTCTTAAATATCCCCTAAGAGGAAGGGTCCTGGTACCAGCGTTATACCATATCAAAATCATTCAGAACACATCCTACATATGTGTGTCCTCCACATATCTTCCCTTGTGGAGGTGGGTCATGTATCACTTAGCATTTCACATCATATGAGAACCGCGGCGACATATACAAGTAAATTTCAATGTCATCATCATAATTGCATATTAACATTTCGATAGTTCCAACATAATTTTGCAAGATCAACATAATTATATTTTTGCATATACACATATAAGCCATATCTTGCAAAATATTATCTGCTACAATAGTCATAACAAATGCTTATTTGTAAATTCGTGGTACTATTTATTAATTCAATATAAATAAATATGCATTTAATTATAAATTCATGATTTATAAATTAAATAATTTATGAAATTATAATACTTGGCTTACTTACCTCAGTATGCAAATCACAATTGATAAACCAGCTATTTGGACACCTGAGTACCTACAGCATCATTTTACATAATTAAGTTTCTAAAATCTAAATAATAAAGTGACTCTTAAGACTACCCAGATCACTCCACGGCCCAACTTTGGGCTCAAATATCTCTCAACATATTTGCCCAAATGGGGAATTAAAAATACCCCAAGAAACTAAATTCAATCCTGATTCGGGCGATATAATTATTTTGCCATTCTCGGCCCACTATAGGGCCCAAAAAAGCAGCTAAAAAATAGCTCTCAGACTGGCCCAACAGGGCCCAAAGATCATGCGGCCCAGTTGGCCCACATGATCTTCTCCCTGCTCCCCTGTTTCAGTTGAAACAGGGGTTATCTCATGCCAGCGGCTAGGGCCGCCGCCGGCCAAATTCTCTCTCCAATTTCTCTCTATCTCTCTCTTTCCCTCTCACGATCCGCCGCGTCAAGGAATCGTGCTGGCGGCACGGCCGGCTACCATGGCCGGCCGGACCTTCATCGGACGCACGCCCGGCGCCGATGGAGGTTGCCGACCAAAGCTTAGGCCCGGCGAGGCAGCGAGCACGCCACCGGGCCCAAACCAAGATCGGCACAGGGAGGGATGTCGTGGCTTCTTCTGCGCCCGGTTCCCTCTCTCTCTCTCTTTCTCTGACTCTCTCTCTCTCCCTCCTTGGCATGGACAGAGGACTTACCTGGAGCAGGCGCGCGCACGAGGATGATGGGAAAGAAGCGTTTGCGTCTTCTTTTAAAGGCGACGCAGACTCCTCATATCAAGGGATTCGGGACTCCATTCGTTGCGGGATATTTGAAAATACAATCGCCACTCGCAACGCGGGAGTCCCAGGCGTCATCCATTCCAGGAATATCGTGATTAAATTTCGCGATCAGGTAATCACATCCCGAGGGTTACACATAGTCTATTCGGCAGGATAGTTGCCATCATATTCCAATCAATTCTTTGCTCTATGACATCTGATCTATTCTTCAAAATATTCACATACTCAATATATGTCATGTCTATCGGAAAGCTAACTTTGCGATGAACTGAATGGTGACTTTGGATTTTGAATTTGAAAGCAGGAAGATCTCTACCTTTTATACTTAAATAAATTCTATTCTTTGATCCATCGGATTGACTAGCACTAGTCTAGTAAAAAAAAAAAAAAAAAGAAGTGGAAGCTTGAAACCAAGAGACGAGGGAAGAACGAACAAGGAGAAGGCCGCGAGGGCGAGAGGAGAGATGAACTAGGGAAAGAAACAAGCGCTCCTCTGCTTTATAACTGGGTTAGGGTTTCTTTTCTTTCTCTTCGGTTCCCTCTTGTTCGTTGTGCCGAATGATGCTATCTAAATCCCAAAATTTAACGGCACATCGGAAGATGATGAGAAACGAACAGCGGTTCGAGGAGGAGGACGAAGGCTGAGGGCATAACACGAACGGTTTCGGGTGGAGAAACGAACTGCTTTAATTATAACTCCAATCTTATTCCAGCGGCCTTGTATAACGGTGATAATTGTTCACATGGCGTTGCATAAAATAATTACTTTTTTTCATATTCAATTTTTCATGCTAGTATAAATAACCGTTTTATTTTATCTCTTTTCTTTCGAAAAAGATCGTCTTTAAATTGTTACCATCTACTCTTTACTATTAAAACAGCCACCAAGGCTACACTGTGGACATTATTATCTCTATTATAGTGATGACTTAGAGATTTAACATGGATCTATCATCAGTAAAATTATTGTAATACCCGGTTCAAACGAACCAGATTTGGTTCAGATGAACCAAGCTCCTGACTTTTGGGTTCCCCAGACTAACGCTTCGCTCCAAGCGAAGCGCTTAGTCTTTCGGGAAACCCCCGATCTGAGGCGCTGCACAGGTAAATAAATAGGGGAGAGAAAGACTTCTTTCTTCACGTTGGCGCGCTCCATCCATCAGGTAATCCCCTGCTACTCAGAGAGAGAGAGAGAGACAGTGAGAGAGAGAGCAGAGATACAGAGAGCGCGGGAGACTGTGTAGCAAGAAATCGGCCGATCCCCTTGGTTCAGGCCCGACGGCATGCTCGCCGCCGCGCCGGGCCTGATACTTGACCGGCGACCCCGCCGGCGCCGGGGGAGGCATCCGGCGGGGTGGTGGTGGAGAGAGAGTAGAGAGAGAGGGCCAATTGGCCCTCCTCTTGCGCGGTGGTGGAAGCCGGCCGGTTGGTTCGGGCCCGGCGGCGTGCTCGCCGCCTCGCCGGGCCCGAGCGTTGGCCTGTCGCCTCCACCGGCGCCGGGCGTGCGTCCGGTGGAGGTCCGGCCGGCCAAGGCGGCCGGCCGAGCCGCCGGCACAGCTCCGTGCCGCGCGGGTGAGTTGATGATGCTGAGAGAAATTGAGGGAGAGGGAGGGGGTTTGGCGGCCAGCCGCGGCGGCGGCCGGCTCTGGCCCGGCCACCGGCGGCCGGGCCGCCCTCAATTTGGCCGGCGGCGGCCCCGGCCGCCGGCTATGTGCCCGTCCCTTGTTCGGTGAAACAGGGGATCGGGTGGAATAAGGCTGAACCGGGCCGGCTGGGCCGACCGGTTTAGGCCTTTTGGGTCATACAGCATAGGAAGTTTGGGCTGATTTTTGGGCCCTGTAACGGGTCAGGATTAGAAAAATAATTATAGGCTAGAATCTTGGTGAATTCTAGTTTCTTGGTGTTTTTAATTCCCCAATCGGGTGTGTGTAGTGGGAGATATTCGAGCCCAAAGTAGGGCTCGTGAACTAGTCTGGGTAGGAATTCTAAGGGACATTTTAATATTCTTTGCTAATAAATTAATTGTGTAAAATGATCCTGTAGGTGCTCAGACATCTGACTAGCTGCATATATACCTGTTGGATAGCGTACTAAGGTAAGTAAGCCAGTTATCAGTATTTAATAATTGATTCATGAATGTTTAAATCGTGAATTGTGATGTGAAGAATTGTCATTGGCTAAATTGTAAGTAGATGTATATTATGAATACATGGTTGTTTATGTGCTATGATTTCATATGTGGATGCTATGCATGAGAGATGCAGTTATTATGACATTGAGGTGATATATTACATGCAATTGTTCAGTAGGTATAATCCACTGTTTATGCAATATTGAGTTGTTATTGATATGATGAGTGCATGTGATGTGAGGTACTGTTATGTGTCGCCGCGGTTCTCCTTTATCATGTCATACCACACACACGTCTAGAGGACGTGTTCTGCTTGTTTATGCCACCTACACATCTAGATGATGTGTTCTGGTTCTATGATGTGGCATCACACATATAGAGTATGTGTTCTGGTGGATTTTGACATGGCGTGACCCTAGTATTTCGACCCTTTCAGTAGGGGGGATACTTGTTGGTACACTATGGTATTTCGACCCTTTCAGTAGGGGGATACTTGTTGGTACACTATGGTATTTCGATCCTTTCAGTAGGGGGGATACTTGTTGGTACACTATGGTATTTCGACCCTTTCAGTAGGGGGATGCTTGTTGGTACACTATTGAGATATTGCAGGGCCGTGGGTCACATTTACAGTTACCATTGAGAGTATAAACAGTGGGTTTACTTACATTGCATGTTTGAGTATTTGTGAAATGTTTATGCATGCAGATCATTTATATGCTTATTGATTGCTATGCTATGATTTGACTGTATAACGTGGCTTACTTACTGAGTGTAAGCTCACAAAAATCTTACAATGTTTTTGTCAGAGCCACGAGGTTGAAGATGGATGGTTGGGATGATGGATCTTCTATTAAATAAATCAAGACCATTATTTTGTTGTAACCCCAGTATTACATATGTGTAGGGCTTGATGCCCAGACTTTATTATTGTGGTGTGTAAGGGTGTTAGCCCAAAATTTTAGTATTCAGTGACGATTTGGCTTGATTATATATAATTGTGTTGTGTGAAAAATTTTGTGACGCCTTGCGTGCCCGGCACGCGGTGGGTTGTCACCCTAGCCTGATATTTGGGTATGGGGCGTGACAGCTTTAGTGGTATCAGAGCTTAGGTTATGACCCTAGGGACACGGACATATTGACATGATAACAGGTAGAGAACTTATGACCCTAGGGATACAGACATATTGACATGATAACACGTAGAGGACATATTTTGATGACATTATATTTAGAGACACCTGACATATTAGTTTATGATGATATTAACCACATCTAATTTAACAGAAAATAGTTATGGCTCGCCGTACTAGGAGCCAACAGTATGAGGAGGACTCTCTGGCCGGTAATGCTGATCAACCGGTGGGTCAAGGAACTACTGGAGGTATGGCCCCTGCAACCCAGTAGGAACTGAGCACCAGCGATTCCAGTCCGAGATGCTTCATGCTCTCTCGGGTATGGCGCAGTCTAGCAGGACATGCAGCATCAGAGTACGCAGCGGAAGCGTGGTGGGCCCATAACCCACAGGACCCAGGTTATGATCTTAGGGACAGATGCATAATGACACTCTAGGCAAAATACTTGGATGACATTGAGATAATTATGACTTTCAAGGAATTTCAGGAAATTATACTTTGAAGCTTAAAATTTAAAGTTTATCAAGAATTATAAGTTTGATAGAAATTGAGAATGAACCATCGCAAGCCAATGATATAATGTGGGCTCCCTGGCTGGTAGCCTTGATCAGTGGGGAGGTCAAGGGGCTTCTAGAGGTTTTAGCTCCATTAAACTTGTTGGAAATGATTCGTAGCAGTTTCAGACCTTTAAATAATATGGGAGATGAAATTTTAATTGGATATGCAATAAAAGATAGATGAATATATGGAATAAACATAGTAGTGAAAAATTTCAATTGATGACTAATATGACTAAGATATCATCATTATGTTCATATTGCAATTGAGTTGATATGTGGATTTGGAGTTAGTATATCTAAATTTGAATATGGATGTATATAATGAAATTTTATTAGTGGAATTTACATTGTTGATATTGTAAGTTAAGATTATGAGCTAATCTGCTGATTATAGAAATGATTAATATTGATGATATTTTGGGAATGAAATAGTTAATTACATGTTTTTGATCTATCACAATTGAGTACTTTTGAATTTGAGTCTGGATGGATAAGTATATTTTACTAAGAGAACTTTTATTATGGATATTACATGTACAAGACTGATTGTTAATTTGCTAGATGTGGAGATGGTTGATATTGATGCTAATGAAATAGTTGACTGCATATTATATCTTGATGGACCATTTAGGAAGAATATAAAATTTTAAATTCTGAGACAATTACTGTTTAAGTTTTTGAGAGCAGTAGACTCTATTAACCTTTAGAACTGATTTTGGCTATAAATGACCAAATATTTTGATGGTAGAAAGTGAAAGATTTTAGCAAGAATGAGAATGAGATAAACTCCACTGATAAAGAATTTTGTGGAATTTTCATCTGTTAATAGATTTCTAAATCAAGATATTTGTTCATTAATTTATCGTGCACACTTATTGTACCTTTCTTCATAGTTCCTACGTAGATGTCTTTCTCCAGGATGGATAAATTATCAATCATCCATAAGTGGTATAATTATTGTTAAGAAAATAGGAGGGAGATGATTTTATTTTTGATTATTATCAGTTATGGATTATGGTTAAGGGTACATCTATTATCACTTTAAGTCATAGAGAGATTGCTATAATTTTCAATTATGTCTTTCGGATGGTTAGTGCATTTTCACTCTTTATTGACCTTATAAGTCTTGTATCCATCTGAGCTAGATTAGTGAAGTCACTTTGAGATATTTGAAGGGTTTAAATTAGTTGGTCATGTTATGGCATGGGACATTGCATAATCTATAGATGATTTTGATAATCATTGGTAACGAAATAATCGATTCAAGAATTTGAATCATTTAAATTGCATATTTATTGAGGATATACTGACATATTCAAGAGAAATTGATTGGTATGATGGTATTATTGATAAATATGAAGGAGATAAAATTAATCATACTGATGATTAATGATGGCACTATTATTCAAAGAAATTAAATTAGTTGATTATGATAATTATGAAAGATATCCTAAATGATTGGCTTAATGTTCATTGATGTTAGCTTGAAGTATTCAAGAGTGAAACCAAGTATGTTATGATGATTAAAATAAGTGTCGTAATGATTAATGGTACATTCAACTATTTATGAGTTGAGAGAGCATTGGAAGGAAACTATCTTATATTTAATTCAAAAGAACTTGGAACTGTCTTATCGAGGAATTAACAGTAATTGATATAGGTTATTAACCTTAAGAATGGATGACATAATTCATGTGATGGACTCTATGATATTTATGATGATTGTGTTGTGAGAAGTTAAGGTAAAAAAAAAAAAAAAAGATGATAGGAAAGAAATATTTTTTAGGAATTCAATTTTATTTGGTAGAAAGATTAAATTAATTTTGAAAGTTGGACATGTCATTTGGGTACTTGGGAATGAAATAAAAGTTTGCTAGCGAGTATCTTTAATAATACAAAATTTGTGGACATTTAATTTCGAGGATGAAATAAAAGTGGGTTAAATGTTAATATTTATTTTTGGTTTAATGGTAAACTGCGTAAATTGAGTCTGAACCCATTTGTCTCACTCTTCTAATTTGATGATGTTTTCATAAGGCTTAGTGAATTAAGCGGAATTTCTATCCAGCTCCCACCCTCAAATAGATGAACAATCTGCATGAACCAATTAGCTTTTGATGATATACTGCGAGCCTATGTGATGGATTTAGAAAGTGCTTGGTATAGCTTCTTACCCTTAGTAAAATTGCTTATTTATTGATTACCAAGCCAACATTCAAATGGATTCATTTTGTTGTCTATGATAAAAGGTGTAAGTTTTATTGAGATGAGGTGTGAGAGAGAAAATTTTGGTTACTGAGTTGGTTTAACAACTATGAAAAGTATCATTAATTAAAGCAGCTTCATGTAGCTCAGAGTTAATAGAAAATTTATGTTGATGTTAAACAGAAAGATTTGAAATTTCAGGTTGAAGATCATTTAGAAATTTTACTAACTAATGACGTGATGAGATTTGTGTTTAGAGGTGAATTGAGTCAATTTATTGGACTATTTGAGATGATCAAGGAATAGGAGGTGGCTTATAGCTTAGCACTGTCTTCATTACTCTTTGGGGTGTTCAATGAGTTTCATATCTTTATGACTGAGGAGGTGTATTTCAAACCCTGTTATGTGTTAGAACTTAAAACGATTTAGTTTAAGAAAGAATTGACCTATGAAGATCATTTTGTGCACATGGTGGACCGCAAGGATTAAGTCCTGAGATGGTGTAGTATTCCTTATGATATGGAGTTGGGGAGGTTGCATGCAGCTTAGCACTGCCCCGATCTTATTTGGTGTTCACAATGTATTCCATGTATCTATGCTGAGGAAAAATGTTTCAGACCCCAGTCATGTTATAGCTTATGAGCCTATTCAATTGAGGAAGGATTTATCATTTGAGGAACATCCTGTGTGTATCGTGGACCGCAAGGATCAGATTCTAAGGCGGCATACCATCCCGTATGTCATAGTTCAGTGGAATAATCACTCTGAGAGGGAGGCTTCTTGGGAGTTGGAGGATGAAATTAAATCGAAGTATCCACACTTAATTATCTATTTAAGATTGTTGACTTTTGAGATTTATAGTATACCAATTTCGAGGCCGAAATTTTTATAAGAGGGGAGGATGTAATACCCGGTTCAAACGAACCAGATTTGGTTCAGATGAACCAGGCTTGGTTCAGATGAACCAAGCTCCTGACTTTTGGGTTCCCGAGACTAACGCTTCGCTCCAAGCGAAGAGCTTAGTCTTCGGGAAACCCCCGATCTGAGGCGCTGCGTAGGTGAATAAATAGGGGAGAGAAAGACTTCTTTCTTCACGTTAGCGCGCTCCATCCATCAGGTAATCCCCTGCTACTCAGAGAGAGAGAGAGAGAGAGCGAGAGAGAGAGAGAGACAGCGTGAGAGAGAGAGAGAGCAGAGATACAGAGAGAGCGCGGGAGACTGTGTAGCAGGAAACCAGCCGATCCCCTTGGTTCAGGCCCGGCGGCGTGCTCGCCGCCGCGCCGGTCCTGATACTTGACCGGCGACCCCGCCGGCGCTGGGGGAGGCGTCCGGCGGGGTGGTGGTGGAGAGAGAGTAGAAAGAGAGGGCCAATTGGCCCTCCTCTTGCGCGGTGGCGTTCGCCGGTTGGTTCGGGCCCGGCGGCGTGCTCGCCGCCTCGCCGGGCCCGAGCATTGGCCTGTCGCCTCCACCAGTGCCGGGCGTGCGTCCGGTGGAGGTCCGGCCGGCCAAGGCGGCCGGCCGAGCCGCCGGCACAGCTCTGTGCCGCGCGGGTGAGTTGATGATGCTGAGAGAAATTGAGGGAGAGGGAGGGGGTTTGGCGGCCGGCTCTGGCCCGGCCATCGGCGGCCGGGCCACCCTCAATTTGGCCGGCGGCGGCCCCGGCCGCCGGCTATGTGCCCCGTCCCCTGTTCGGTGAAACAGGGGATCGGGTGGAATAAGGCTGAACCGGGCCGGCTGGGCCGGCCGGTTCAGGCCTTTTGGGCCGTACAGCATAGGAAGTTTGGGCTGATTTTTGGGCCCTGTAACGGGTCAGGATTAGAAAAATAATTATATGGCTAGAATCTTGGTGAATTCTAGTTTCTTGGGGTATTTTTAATTCCCCAATCGGGTGTGTGTAGTGGGAGATATTCGAGCCCAAAGTAGGGCCCGTGAACTAGTCTGGGTAGGAATTCTAAGGGACATTTTAATATTCTTTGCTAATAAATTAATTGTGTAAAATGATCCTGTAGGTGCTCAGACATCTGACTAGCTGCATATATACATGTTGGATAGCGTACTAAGGTAAGTAAGCCAGTTATCAGTATTTAATAATTGATTCATGAATGTTTAAATTATGAATTGTGATGTGAAGAATTGTCATTGGCTAAATTGTAAGTAGATGTATATTATGAATACATGGCTGTTTATGTGCTATGATTTCATATGTGGATGCTATGCATGAGAGATGTAGTTATTATGACATTGAGGTGATATATTACATGCAATTGTTCAGTAGGTATAATCCACTGTTTATGCAATATTGAGTTGTTATTGATATGATGAGTGCATATGATGTAAGGTACTGTTATGTGTCGCCGCGGTTCTCCTTTATCATGTCATACCACACACACGTCTAGAGGACGTGTTCTGCTTGTTTATGCCACCTACACATCTAGAGGATGTGTTCTGGTTCTATGATGTGGCATCACACATATAGAGTATGTGTTCTGGTGGATTTTGACATGGCGTGACCCTGGTATTTCGACCCTTTCAGTAGGGGGGATACTTGTTGGTACACTATGACCTTTAGTAGGGGGGATACTTGTTGGTACACTATGGTATTTCGACCCTTTTAGTAGGGGGGATACTTGTTGGTACACTATGGTATTTCGACCCTTTCAGTAGGGGGGATGCTTGTTGGTACACTATTAAGATATTGCAGGGCTGTGGGTCACATTTATAGTTACCATTGAGAGTATAAACAGTGGGTTTACTTACATTGCATGTTTGAGTATTTGTGAAATGTTTATGCATGCAGATCATTTATATGCTTATTGATTGCTATGCTATGATTTGACTGTATAACGTGGCTTACTTACTGAGTGTAAGCTCACAAAAATCTTACAATGTTTTTGTCAGAGCCACGAGGTTGAAGATGGATGGTTGGGGTGATGGATCTTCTATTAAATAAATCAAGACCATTATTTTGTTGTAACCCCAGTATTACATATGTGTAGGGCTTGATGCCCAGACTTTATTTTTGTGGTGTGTAAGGGTGTTAGCCCAAAACTTTTAGTATTCAGTGACGATTTGGCTTGATTATATATATAATTGTGTTATGTGTGAAAAATTTTGTGACGCCTTGCGTGCCCGGCATGCGACCCTAGCCCGATATTTGGGTCTGGGGCGTGACAATTATTAACTCATTAACCACCTAAAACAGATTCTCAAACCTTGCTAGGCTTCCTTGCTTCATCTAGCGTCCATAATATATTGGAAATCGGACAATATCTAACAAATTTTTGGTCTTCATAGAGATTTCTAGTGATGAGAGAACAGCATGTAATATAGCCATATTTTTTTATCCCAACACTTTATAAAAATATGTACAAATTCTACTTCCAAAACTTGATAGGATATTCTTTGAAAAGAATTGCTGCCTTAATCTTATTAGAAAGAATACTACTGGATCAAGGACTGAAATATCAATACTAATATAATTAGGGTGGTATTCATTTTTCCCAGGAGCAATGTGGTACTAAATTGTATCATGTTGACAGTTAAGATGGTAGTGCGTAATAATGCCATACTGATACACAATTATAAGGATTTTTTTTTGTCATTTTTTAGAATTTAACGGGGGTGAGAATGGATTGACCGGATCTAGATCTAGAATTGATATAATCAAAATTGGTTTTAGAATTTTGGTCTCAAAGTTAGACCGATCTTATCCTAGAATTGACTCAAAACCAACTTGACCAGATAGCTTCAGTCTTAAGTTGGTTCTAACGCAGAACTTATTTTTCCTTTTTTTATTCGATCAATATCTGATATTTAATGGTTAATTTTTTTTTTTCTTAGTTGTATTTAATAAAAAATTGTATATACTTTTGCTGCAGATTTTCATTCTCCAACCTGGGCCTGAGACGATAGCGCACGTTGGGATTTGAATTACGTTCTTCCATTCTTGCAGACTTGCAAAAAAGTCCTCACGCAGGGATTGGGGTGGATGGTTTTTGCAAAAGACCCTCTCATGCCCAAGTTAGTGAAAACCCTTGGCAATAAATAAAGTGAAGAAGGTTATTAAAGAAGGACGCCCCAGAGAAGATCCCTGAATCACAATGGCATTCAACAGGGTTTCTTAGTACTTGTGTGTTTACTTGAGGGGTCTCGGGACCTGATACTTATACACCGCTAGGATGGTAAGTTGTTACTTGATTTCTTGGGTGTAGTTGTGGAAGTTGGCAGCTGATAAGGCTGATGAATATATACCTTATCAGAAAATATAAGATCCCATTGATTATGGAAGGGGTGCCGTATCTGGCCCCTGTTTCTATTTAGGAAGGCTCGTTCCTATTCCGAGATCTTTATGATCGAGGCGATTTATTTTTTGAGATACCCGATGTGATCTGGGAAAGGATGATGTTTATCCTAAGGAGCTGGAGCTCAGTCCTGCCAAGGTTTGGAGACTGCTCGGCCCGCCAATGTATTAAGACTGCTCGGTCCTGCCGAAGCATGGAGATTGCTTGGCCCTGCCGAGGTATAGAGCTTGCAGTTGGTGCAATTGTCCCTTTCTCAATGGGAGTGGATCTCGCAGATGATGAGCTATAGCTCAGAGGTGGGCTCTATCGTTGCTACATTCGCCCATTAATGTGAGGATAATTTTACCCCGCATCACATGCCTCCCCACTCCCTAGTCTGAAGCATAGGTTCTGGCATAGAGAGTAGAGTCATGGTGGCCTAACTCCATTGATAGAATTTAAACTCTTGGAGGCGCATCATGATGATGCCATAAATGCTAAGCCATCATGCCATCATTTATGCCCATCGGACGAGGAGAGCTTTTTCGATTTCTGATTGAGGATGGTTAGAGGAATGATACATGGCAAAATTGGGGATTGCGGTGCTTGAACTAAGGTCCGTGATCCCTAGGGTTTCTCGCCAATGATATTTTACCTTTTTGCTGAGGTGGTTTAAAAGGGGCATATCACAGGGTCAAAAGTTCAGACTAAATTTTTCCTTGCCAAAGGCCTTGTGCGGTGCTAAACTTTCTCAAAACCTAGCTAGCCTACGCACTCAAGACAGAAGTAAAGATAACTTCGTTATGAATTTCCAAGGTTACATGCACACACTAGACCCTGCCCTAATGGTCTTTGCCAAGTGGTGTGTATCTTTGCCCGAAGGCACCAAGGCTACTTAAAGGTTTACGATGGATAGTTCCCCCAACCACTGGGATTTTTAAATTCCTGGCAACCGCTCGGTCTGAGCCTTGGACCATTCCAACCGCGAGCCACATGGGCAAGAAGTTTGCGGAACCAACCGAACTTTCCTTTGCAAGCAATCGAAATCCCGCCTAGGCCTTTGGCCGACCATGCATCTGATCGTGTGCGCCATGTGTCCATCCGTGCCTTACGTCCATGCTCCGAGCAATGATCTGCCACATCATCCGACCTTTGCCACATCACGGTCTCGTCGTTGCCATATAGACTCCATGGCCATCCCTTGCCGATGCAAGGTATGCCAAGGCCATGCCCATCCGATGCCATGGCCATGTCCAAGCCCCATCCTTGGCTTGGAGCAACCTATGGGTGCCTCCCCTCAATATTCTATCACAGCCTCCAGCCGTTTGCCACTCCGAGGGTTCAAGCAATCTAAGCAACATTAGATCCTGGGCCGCTGGTGCTGTGCACACCAGCCCACCAATTTTCATCTGCAGCCATGGGAGATTGGCGTCTTCTCCAGTCACGCTTTTTCAGATATTTGGTTTTATCTTTCTCTGAGATCCAATATCTTTCGACAGAAGAGCGCCATGGCTAGTTCATCCCTTGTTCGCCCTGAAGACATGGAGCATCCAATGTAAATTCCTTCAATCATGACTTCGGCGGACGTGGAAAGATCTATGGGGAATACTGGATTCCTGGTGACTTGTCTTATAAGTTTTGAGTCCTAAGTAGATGGCGTCAGAAGCATTAGCGCTTGGGGGTTTTTTCTATGAAGAATGCTTCAAAGCTAGCATTCATGTTCCTCTCCATCCAATCATCGAAGGCATAATGAGGTTTTACGGCATTTGTCCTTTGGTAGTAGCACCAAAAAGCTGGAGACATATTGTGGGTTTTGTCTCCTTTGCAAGTTCGCAGGGGTAACAGCCACAATATCCCTGTTCCGAGCTTGTCACAATATCGTTTTCCCCCTAACTTCTCTTGGCCCTACATCGATCCTCGGAGGGCCCTCAAAAGGATCACAGGAGCCCCATCTTCTATAAAAGGGTGAAAGTCCCACTTCTTCATCATCCAGTGAAGCGGTGAATGCCACTTCCCTCAGTTGTGGGAAGGTTTTCCCAATGACTTGAACAAAGGCCCGGGGTTGTCAAGGTAGGAGATCAAGGATTTAGATATCCTAACCAATGGGCCTGCTTTGTCGGTTGGGGTCCTGCTAAGGATGGCCTTTTTAATGCAGGGCTCAACAGCAACAATCCCTGAGGTAAGTTTTAACTTGATTTTCTGCTCATCCAACTTCAGATGCATTTGCTTACATGCGACTGACCATTCGTTTGCTCTATTTGTAGTAGCCAAGTCAAACTTTGGAGCTTGACTGAGGGAGGCATCGAAGAGTACCTCGGGTGAGAAGGCTGATAAGAAGAGGTCTCCCTTGAGCTCGTCGAGTCTTGGCAAGAAGAAGGTGAAGTTCAGCCCTCAGCCTTCTTTAGAAAGAATTTAGGAGGGCTTGGCTCAGAAGGAAGTGGAGCTGGAAAGAGAGCAACAGGACCTGCCATTGGTCAGGTCCTCGGAGCTAGGTCGCTCAGTAGAGATATTTCAAGTGAGCGAGGGTCTTTCAACGACCATAAATTTTAGTAAGGATCCTTACCCAGTCATCCACACCCCATCTCCTCCTACTCTTGAAGAACAACAGCGAATAAAGCAGATTATCAATTCCAAGGGTATGGAGGCAGCTATTGCCACAAGCGGCCCATCTATGCATCCACCGCTAGAAGATCCTCGATCAGGAGTGTGGGAGGAAGTGGAGAGGAACACCGAGGGCCAAGGAGATTGCCCAAAGGGGGAGACTGGCAAGTGCAGATCTTCGACCATTTTGTATCGGTGGATTCTTCCCTTCTTCTAATGGAGTCGACTCCATCTGTTATGTCTCTTAGGTGAAACTTGAAGAGGCTAGGGCAACGAAGAAGATCAAAATGCTGACCGAGAAATACTACGGGCTTCAAAGCCAAGTGACCGAGGCTAACAACCAGGCTACCATTGCCGTTGAAAAATACAAGAGCTCACCCAAGTTTGCCAACGAAAAACTTCTGTTTTCCAAGGATGCCTACATATTGGCGGCGAAGGAGACACGATAGAGGGTCACCCAAGAATATATGGACCTAAACCTATCATTCCTTGAGAACAAGGGTTATTGTATCCTATCACCGACCGATCCTTGGGTTGCATCTCATTTATCGGCCAATGTTGAGTATGAGGAAGGCACCTTGGAGATTGATTTCGAAGAAATCGGGAAGGTAGACTTGATGGGGCTTTCTCATGCCATCGAAGAACCAAGCCAGCTTGCGTCAGAACTTCCGCATCTAGCAACTTCTTCTTATGAGGGCATAGCGCCAGCCGAGCCTTGAATCTTTCTTTTGTAATGTGGGAGAATTTTTATATCTTGGCATACCTTAGGGTACTTGTAATTCCGTGATAAGACTATTAATGAAAGAAATTTTCTCCCCTTTCCTCTCTATCTGCTTCTGAGCAAGGCCTTTCGCCAGAAATTTGGCTTATTGGCCCATGCTTTTTTCCACAGGTTGTTAGGTAGTTATTTCCTTTGAACACCTTGTAATTATTGGGTCAAGCCATTTGGGCTTCATGACACAGGAATGCCATAATTAAAGTATCAGCGAGAAACCTTATAACATACTCGCTCCTACCGAGGTTCGTAGTATATAGGCACTTGGCTGTCCGAGGTACAAGATAATATACACACTCGATCCTGTCGAGGTTCGAGGATAGCTTAGCCCTACCGAGGTTTGGAGATAGCTTGGCCTTACTGAGGTACGGAGATTGCTCGACCTTACCGAGGTACAAAGATTGCTCGGCCCTGTCGAGGCACGAAGCTTGCTTGGCTATGTCAAGTTTCAAACTTCGAAATAGGCGGGTCATGTCCTCGAAGTGGGTTCCACCACTTATTCATGCCGGCTGACTTACGCAGAAGATTTCTTCTCTTGCATCACATCCATCCGTAGTCCACTGTCTTTACTCATGCTTGGGGAATAGGGCCCAAGTAGTTGACTCCAACCAATGAAAGTTGAGCTCAAGGTGGAGCACCATTTCTGATGTGGTGCACCATTACTTCATCTCATTAGGCGAGGAGAGTCTCTTTGTATTCCTACTGAGGGTAACTAATTGGATGACATGTGGCTAAGCCAGAGATTAAGATGCTTGAACTGATAGGCCTCGATTCTATGAAATTCTCCCTATTAATGTCTTTGGTTCCCTCGCTCGATGGCTTTAAAAAGGGGAGGGCCAACATCGTCCACAACCACATTTTTTTCCAATCCTGGGGCACTTTACCTTCTTATCTCTTTGCTTTCTTCTCGAATCTAATACTCCTTGCTATAGAGGCAACCTCGGGTTGCTCTACTTTTGGGCATGCTAAGGAGCTGGAGCTTGGAACCTTCTTCTATAAAGAATGCCTTGAGGTTGGCATCCGCCCTTCACTTGGTAATCGGAAGGATGATGGAATTTCATGACATCCCATTATGTTAGCCATGTCACTAGATAGCTGGTACTACACTATGGCTTCACCTTTGCGTACAATTTTGTGGATGCCAGCAACGGTGCCCTTGTTCAGAGGTGCTATTCCCCTTGATTGAGGGAAGGACTAACCATGAGGAGCCTAATAGTGCTTCGCTCATGTCGATGCTAGATATCGAAGGTCTCGTGGTCCTCTTCGGCATCCAGTCTAGATCCCGATGTTTAAATGAAGGGGCCGTTGAAGAGCAGACCTTGCAGGAAAGATGAGGGGCGGTTTCACCTGGTCTCGCTGAGCCATAAGTAAAATGATATCAAAACGACTCCAAATTTCCTTCACCGATAGAGAAACTTGAAGAAGTGTTGGTCCAAAAGAGGACGAGTCGACAAGAGAACCAGTGGAGGATGGGAAGCCCAAAGTAGGTGTAGTACTGCCTGCAATTGGTCAAGTTCTAGACCTTAATAGTGTCGCCACTGGAAGGTGATATTCTGAAAAAGAGGTTGTCACAGATAATGAGTCCTTTGACTTGGTCGTTGATTGCCAAGACACACTCATCCCATGTATCTTCCAGATATTTGAGGAGCTTAAGGAGCGTAGGAGAGTGTAGGGTAGGGTACTCTTATAATTATCTTGTACTAAGAACTTCAATGAATGAAATTCTTTTCCTCCTTTTCAATTCTGCACTAGTTGTGTTTTTCGCTGAATGACTCTCGCTTTGCTTGGCCTCTTACTTTCCGTTGAAAGTCACATAGGAGTGTTCTAACAAAGGGTCAGGGAGAGAATTGATAGATGTCTCGACCTGACTGAATGCTTGGGGAGATAGTGGGAAGAATTTGGCTTCGCTAAGGCCTAGAGATAGGACAAGATTGGGACTTAGCCCTTTTCAGGTTTCATAGATAGAGCAACATAGTTTCTGACTTGGTCTGGCCGAGGGTTGGATATAAGCTCAGTCTTGTTGAGGTACAAAGAATAGTTTATGTTTTACTTGGCATTGTCAAAGTACGGAGAGATTGTTCAGCCCAGCAAAGGTATGGAGATAACTCGATCCTATCGAGGTATGAAAATAGTTTATATTTTACTTGGCATGATCAAGGTACAGAAAGATTGCTCGATCCAGTCAAGGTACGGAGATAACTTGGCCCTACTAAGGTATGGAGAATATTTTTACTTGGCCCAGCTAAGGTACGAAAAAATGGACTCGTAGGGTCAGCAATTGGGCGGGACTTGCTTTTCACCAACATCTTGAAAAGGTGGTTATTCGGAGAACGAATACTTAAATTAAGGGTAAAGTTTATTACAATGAGTGAGGTAGCTCGGTTTAGGTGCACTTCACCGATAGTATACTTGAAGGTTGTTCGAGTTTCATGTCCTGGGGATGGATTTTTCGTCAAGGTCTTGGAGCTGGTAGGTGTCAGTTTGATGACCTCTGCGACTTGATAAGGACCTTCCTAGTTTGGGGTTAGCTCCCTTTGCTCCATCGGTTTAGAAAATGATGCCTTGTGGAGTATGAGGTCACAAAAAAGGAAGAGCTTCCTTTTCACTTGGGAGGCATGGTAACGGGTCATGCGTTGTTGGTTTGCGACCATCCTGACTTGGGCCTTCTCTCTGATTTCTTTGATCAAGTCGAGGTTGGCTCATAGTTGTTCGTCATTCGACTCCTTTGAGTAGCCTTTGACTCTGGGCGAGGGTAGGCCTACTACTTCAACTGGAATGACAACTTCAGTGCCAAAGGCCATCCTAAATGGAGTTTCACCGTTAGGGTTCCTCTTCATTGTTTGGTAGGCCCAAAGGATATGGTGAAGCTCATCCTTTCATCTGCCGCGTGCTCTATTGAGCTGAGCTTTTAGCCCTTGCAATAATGTTCAGTTTGCTACCTCTGCTTTGCCATTGGTTTGTGGGTGCTGAATTGAGGCGAGTGATGCATGCCGTAGTGCAACTATTAAAATATCTTAATTTTATTAATCTTAGGTAGAGAGTGAGAGTAAAGGGTCGAATCCACAGGGACTTTGAGTAGTTATTTTGAAATAAATTTATGCAATTAAAAATTTAAATAATCTGATGATTGGTTGTGAAAATAATTAATATATGATCTATCTTAATTAGAGTACGGTCTATACCTGTAGATCATGGCCCGTCCCTTTTAAAGAATAGATCAGTCAAAAATTATTTTCGCTTAAAGAACATTCAATAAAAAGTAAACATAAATAAATACTTTATTTTATAACATCCAAAAGATTACATAAAAAAAAAAAAAAAAAATATAATCTACTATTTTCTGAGATGATAAATCTGCTATCCGCTTTCTGCTTCCGCAAATCCGCTTCCTGTTTTCGCAGATCCACTTCCTGAGATAGAAAGATGGTTAAGTATGGAAGGTATTGATGGTTGAGCATGAAAGGTGTGAACGGCTGGTGAAAGGAGAACGAATGGAAATATTTGGGTTATAGAGTGGAGGAAACAAAAATAGGAGTGGGACGGAACAAAAAGAAGGACGAGGGGTAAAAGGATTATTGGATGATTCCTCAAGTGGCTCCGATGGTATTCTTTTTTAAGCAAGAAAGATACGTCGACTCCATGTATAATCCGCATTAACTGCTCGCCTTATCTTCGCAGATCAGATTTATTCCTTTCAAAATTCAAACCGCAGTCTTAAAAATATCGCACGATTTCCTCTTATCCGTGACTGCTTTAAATTTTGTGCAATTTCTGAGTTAAATCTTGAAAAATCCATTTTAAGCTTGTTTCAAGTCTGATTTGAGTGTCGTTTATACCGTTGGACTCCTAAAATTAAGCTCTTCGAGTTGGTAGGATCTTTTTCTAAAAATATTATATAAAAGTGATGCAGGCACTGGGATCAGGCAGAGGATTCTTAATCCTCTGTAGATATCTTATTAGTTTTGATTCAAATCTTGAGTTGAAAAATTAGGTTTAGTTTATTTTAATTTGAGTCCCATCTAGTTTAGTTTATTTTAATTTAAAACCTGTCCAGTTCAATTTATTTTAATGTGAGTCCTATAGTAAGTTTATTTAGTTTACAAGATGAGACACCAGTACGGAAGAAGAAGATAAGGCCTACACATAAAAGCAATGAAGGGATGCCCAAATGCATGCTGCCTAGAATTAAATTTTTAGTCCTAAATTGTAGCAGTGAAGGATGCCCATATTGTCGTCCAGTTCTTTTAAAAATTTTAACCCTGAATTCAATCCAAAGAAGCAAGTGAAGGATGCCCAATATGGTCACCCTAAATTACTAAATTTTGAATTTTCTTTCATATATTCAAATTCAAAGGGTGCTACTTAATCCATATTTTAAGAAGAAAGTGAGCACCAATTTTACAATTATTTTGAATTTTCTTTCATGAAAAGAGGCATCTCTTTTTATTTTCATATTTGTATTTACTTGGGCCCCAAGTCTCTTATCCTATAAAAGAGACCCTCTTGTATGAAAAAAGTATCAAACCTTTTAATCAATCAATATAATCAATCAGTTATTTTGAATCATATTTTCCTTGGTGTTCTTGTGTTCTTGCTCTTGTGCATGCTTGCATTCAAGCCACCCAACCTTAAACTCTAGCCACCTTTTTGCCATCCACCAGTGGATGCTCCAAACCCTAGCCACCCCTCCAAGCAGCTGCCCAAGAGCCCTAGCCATCGCCTTGCCCCAGCCAGAGGATGCCCAAGGATCCTCGGTCACCCCACCTCCTTCTCCACTTCTTCTTCATCTCTTTACTTTTATTCTGATTTTCTCTATTCTTATTAGCCCTTGTATGGTGATCTTGCAGATCCCTCAGTAGCCATGAATCCAGGATTCAAGGTGATCGTCATCCAGATCAGCTGATACTTGGCCGCAGATTCGTGGGCTCGAAGCTTGGTCATCTAGGGCGCATCCGCCAGGCAGAGCGACTCCTTCAGCACTTTGATTTTTTCCTCATGCCAAGTACATCCTCTCTAATCTATTAGTAACTTTATTGAAGGAAAGCAAGCCTTACCAAGGCTTCTTAGCCTCGACGGTCTTTCTTCTTTACTTTTTTGTGGAACTGTTTCGCGTGTGGAGTTACTATGAGTTTTTCTGAATTCTCTTAGGCCATTATTTCGGAAGACTAATCAACTGCAATAATTAATTATATAAAATTTACTTGCATGCAAATCGGTCCTGCATCAGTTTGGTATCAGAGCATGGTTAGAGCTTGATTATTAATTCACGTTATTATCAGTATATTATCTGTTAATTGAATTGTTTTTACTTTCATACACAACAAAAAGTTACAAAATTTATTCCTCTAGATTTGATATAATTTAAAGTTTTTTTTTTATTTTCTAAGAATTTAATTCAATCTATGAATTAATTGCATGCCTGATTACTCATAGAAAATATAAAAATTCCTGAGATTTTGTTAATTGAATTATTTTGCCTGCATACACATCAAAAATTATAAAATTTGTTTCTCTGGATTCAATATAATTGAATATTTTTATTAATTTTTAAGGATTTAATTCGATCTGTAAAAAAGAAAATTTTTAAGATTTATTACTATTTATAGATTTCTGGATTAGGGTTTATGTTTTGCATGTCATTCATCTGCATTAAATTACTCTTAAGGGCTTTCATTGATGTCAGATAAGAAAGGGATTGAGATCCCTTCCTTGGCTCAAAATAACCAGCCATGCATTTTGATCCCAAGCCTCTAATCTAAAACTGAGTAGCAACTTAATGACATTTGCCCTAGAGGGCTAGGGACACCAAAAGTCGATCTAGTGTACTGGAGAGACTAGTACAAATTAATCTAGCGTGTGCTCTGAAATTGTTATCTAGAAAGAAGGTCAAATATCAAATGACTTAATTGAAGTGTTGGGGTTATTCTAATTAGGCACCTGTAATTTGTGGGATGAGCCTCCCCCTCCCACCTATCCTAACTGGCCAATTAAAGAGTTACTATTAGATTGGCTTGCATTAAGCCAAATCCTTTACTATGGATGACTAGGTCTAGCATTCTGAGTTTTGTGTGCTTGATTGTGCTTGCATGTGCACCAGATTAGGAGCATCTTTTCTCCCATCGCCACCTCCATTATAGGCTGAACCCATAGCTAATCAAAACATTGAGGATCACTTAAGGATCATCACTGAACAACTAGCCTGAATGAACCAAGACATCAAGCAATCTGAGGCTAGATTAGGGTCCAGGTTCGATCAAGTTGAAACTAGGTTAGGCATCCTAGAAGAAGTTAGTGAGGCCCACACTAAGTCTAATCATGAGATCCCACATCATCCTAGGAGAGCCCAACAGCCTGACCTCTACATAAGGCCAAACCCTAGGGAACCTCCACATCATGATCCTCACTTTGGGGATGGGCCTAGGAGACACCTTGACCTGATCCAGTCCTAGATGTCCTCCCTAGGAGACCCAATCATGAGGCAGTAGACCAAGAAGAAAGAGACCTTAGAAGTGTCAGACTTGAAGCACCTACTTTCGATGGCTCTATGGACCCTAAGGACTATCTAGATTGGAAAAAGAGATGGACTAGTACTTTGACTAGTATGATATGTCTGAGGAGCGTAAGTTTAGATTTGCCAAGCTCAAGTTAGTATGACAGGCTAGGTTATACTGGGCCACTATAGAGCGAAGGCAAGCACTAGAGGGTTGGGACCCATAGTCACCTGGCATGCCATGAAGGCTAGACTTCGATCCAATTATGTCCACATCGTATGACCAGAGCCTATTGGACCAGTGACAGGAATTAATTCAGGGTAGCAAAACTGTGAATGAATACATTGCTACATTCCAAGAGTATACCATGAGGTGTAATATCGTTCAGTCTGAGAAAGTCACCCTATCCAAGTTTAGGTATGGCCTGAGAGCAATATTCAAAGAGAACTCTACCTGAGAAGGGTACACGATTTAGAAGAAGCTTACCAAGTTGCTAGGGATTATGAATGTTTTAGAGAGGGCCACCCTATCGTAGATCAGAGGCTACCAAGAGCCCTAGCCCATATCAGGATCTAGCTAGGCCTATCCTAGTCATCCAGACCTACCCAGTACTCAGACCCCCACCAGACTTACCCGAGTCAACCCAACACTAGCCGACCCAGTACAAGCCGAACCGAGTTGAGTTGACCCCAGAATAGTACCCTATACCCCAGAGAGAGAATAAGGGCAAATCTGTAGAGGTCCAGAGAAATCCCAACCCCAGATCAAATGCTTTAGATGCAACAAACCAGGGCATATGATCAGCCAGTGCCCAGTCAGATCCCTTCATATAGATGAGTTACCTGAGACTGAGTCGAGCCCCTAGTTGAGCTGAGGGAGAGGTCTATAAGGCTGATACCCATCTGATAGATGAGTACGATGGGAGGAGGAAACATTTGATTCTGAAGATCTACTAGGAGTGGTTAGATGTATCTTGACCCAGACTCAAACTAAGGACCAGGAAGATTGGTGTAGGACTAACATCCTACAGACTTTTGTTAAGATAGGGGATAAGGTGCTCAAGATAATAGTTGATAGCGGAGTTGTGTCAATGCCATTTCTGCCAATACAGTTAAATCATTAGGATTGACCACAGTTCCTCATCCTAGTCCCTATAAGGTCTCGTGGGTAGATTCCACCTCTATCCCAATCAAGTCTAGATGCCAAATACTAATCAAATTGCAAAATTATGAAAAAAGATCGGGTGTGATGTAATTCCTATGGGTGTTAGTAGTATTATATTAGGTCGACCTTGGCTTTACGATCATGATGCCACCTTGTTTGGTCGATCCAACATCTGCTCTTTTAAACACAATGGAAACAAGTATGTAATACATCCAGTTCCACCTAGGGACCCAATCAAGAAAGGATCTAGTAGCCTTAAGGATAGCAAGCCAAGAGTTAATCTGATTAAAGCTAAGGAATTAGAAAAGGACATCACTGAGGGTAACTCTATTTGGATTTTGACCACTAAAGAGATCCATGAATCAGTCCAAAAGGAACAACCCACTGAAGTAATTGAGACCCTAGAGGAATTTAAGGATGTCTTCCCTGAAGAGTTGCCTGATCAGTTACCACCCCTGAGAGACATCCAACATGCCATTGACCTGATCCCAGGATCCATCCTCCCAAACCTTCCCATTATAGGATGAACCCCACTGAGCATCAAGAACTACAAAAACAAGTGGAAGAATTACTTAGGAAAGGATTCATTAGGGAGAGCTTAAGCCCTTGTGCAGTTCCTGCACTCTTAACCCCTAAGAAGGATGGTACCTGGAGAATGTGCATGGACAGTAGGGCCATCAACAAAATCACTATCAAATATAGGTTCCCTATCCCCAGATTAGATGACATGTTAGACATGATGGCGGGTGCCACCATCTTTTCCAAGATAGACCTTAAGAGTGGTTACCATCAGGTTAGAATTAGACCAGGGGATGAGTGGAAGACTGCATTTAAGACTAGAGATGGTCTGTTTGAATGGGTCATGATGCCTTTTGGGCTTTCAAACGCACCTAGTACATTCATGAGAATCATGACCCAGGTCCTGAAAGAGTATACAGAAAAATTCTTAGTGGTCTATTTTGACGATATATTAATTTATAGCAAGACCAAAGAGGACCATCTTAACCATCTCAGATTAATCTGTCAGACCCTTAGAGAGAATAGCCTTTATGCAAACCTTAAGAAGTATGATTTCATGACGCATAGGGTTATCTTTCTAGGTTTTGTGGTAACCCTAGAAGGTGTCTCAGCGGATCCTGAAAAGGTTAGGTCGATCGTAGAGTGGCCAGTACCCATGAATGTCCACGATGTCCGCAGCTTCCATGGCCTAGCAACCTTTTACAGGAGATTCATTAGGGGATTTAGCACCATCGTCGCACCCATCACTGATTGTATTAGGAAGGGTAATTTCGAGTGGACTAAGTCAGCTAATAAGGCCTTCCTAGAGCTTAAGGATAGGATGACTCATGCACCATACTTAGACTTTCAGACTTTTCTAAGGTGTTTGAGGTTGCGTGCGATGCATCGGGAGTAGGCATAGGTGGAGTATTAAGCCAAGAAAATCACCCCATAGCTTTCTTTAGTGAAAAACTAAATGAAGCTAAACTTAGATATTCCACCTATGATAAGGAATTCTATAGTGCGGTAGTACAAGCCCTTAAGTATTGGAGACATTACTTACTGCCGCAGGAGTTTGTTTTATTTTCTGATCATGAGGCACTCCGATTTCTGAACTCCCAAAAGAAGCTCAATTCTAGGCACGACAAATGGGTTGAATACATTCAGGCATACACTTTTATCCTGAAACACCATGCCAAGGTAGAAAATAAGGTAGCAGATGCCCTAAGCCGTAAGTCTTTATTGTTGAGTACTGTTAGCACCGAAGTTATAGGGTTCAACGGATAAAAGATGAGTATGAGACCTGCCCTGACTTTGGTGAAATTCATAAGATCCTTCGGTTAGGACCATCCAGTACCAGTAGAGATTATACCATCCAGGATGGTTACCTTTTTAGGGGCAATAGACTTTGTATCCCTAGGATGTCACTTAGAGAGTTTCTAGTCTGGGAAACGCACGCTAGGGGATTAGCTGGTCATTTTGGAAGAGATAAGACTATTCTAGTGATAGAGGACCAATTTTACTGGCCAGGATTAAAAAGGCTCGTTGCCCTGATAGTAGCCCGATGTTGAACTTGTGCCGTTGCAAAACAGTAGAAGCAGAACACCGGTCTATATACTCCTTTGCCAGTGCTGATCGTCCTTGGCAAGACCTCAGTATGGACTTCATTCTAGGATTACCTAAGACCCAGAAGAAGCATGACTCCATCTTTGTAGTGGTCGATAGGCTCTCTAAGATGGCACACTTCATCCCTTGTTCGCAAACCTTTGACGCATTTAGGATAGCCCAACTTTTCTTAGACAGTGTGGTCAAGCTCCATGGCCCAAGACCATTATTTCTGATAGGGATGTTAGGTTCACTAGCTACTTTTGAAAAATGCTATAGCATATGTTAGGGATCAAACTTATTATTCTACAGCTTTTCACCCCCAAACGGATGGATAAACTGAAGTGGTGAACCATAGTCTAGGAAACCTTCTTAGGTGCCTTGTAGGTGAACACCTAGGGACGTGGGATCTATTGCTACCTCATGCAGAGTTCGCCTACAATAGTTTAGTGAACAGGTCTATGGGCAAGAGTCCATTTGAGATAGTCCATGGGTATAAGCCTAATCATCCACTTGATTTAATTCCTTTACCCCTCCACACACGAGTCTCAGAGTCCGCACAAGCATTTGCACAGCATATCAGAGACTTACATAGACATTAGCCATAAAATAAATCTAAGGAATGAAACTTATAAAAGATTGGCTAACTCCCGAAGAAGAGTCAAAGGGTTCGGTGCAGGGGATTCTATCATGGTTAGGCTTAGGCCTGAATGGTTTCTGCTAGGGACCGTTAAGAAACTTCACGCTCGCAGAGTTGGCCCCTTTAAAGTGATAGAGAAGGTAGGACCCAATGCCTATGTGCTAGATCTGCACTCGGATTGGAGCATTAGCTCAACATTCAATGTTGCAGACCTAGTAGAGTATAGGAAGCCGACAACGATTCCTAGTGATTACTTTGGACCTAACCCTCCTTTCATGAGTGAACCTACCCAAGAGTGTCTACCACCAATTTTGCCTAAGTGAGGAAAGCGGATCGAGTGTATCCTAGATGATCAAGCCATTGCGACCCAGAACCGCAGTTATTAATGCTACCTGGTCCGATGGTAGGGTCGCCCCGAATTTGATGATTCATGGATTATTTGAGAGGACTTGCAGAGCCTTGACCTAGACCTAGTAGAGAGATACCAGAGCCAGAATGACCCATACTCGACGGAGTCGAGTTTTTTCCATTCTGGGAGAATTGGTGCGGGCACCAGGATCAGGTAGAAGATTCTTAACCCTCTATGGATATCTGATTAGTTTTGATTCAAAACTTGAGTTGGAAATTAGGTTTAGTTTATTTTAATTTGAGTTCCATCCAGTTCAGTTTATTTTAATTTGAATCCTGTCAGTTCAATTTATTTTAATGTGAGTCATGTAGTAAGTTTATTTAGCTTACAAGAAGAGACACCAGTATGGAAGAAGAAGACAAGACCTACATATAGAAGTAGTGAAGGGATGCCCAAATATATGCCGCCCAGATTTAAATTTTCAACCTTGAATTGTAGTAGTAAAGGATGCCCATATTGCCGCCCAGTTCTTTTAAAAATTTCAACCCTGAATTCAGCCCAAAGAAGCAAGTGAAGGATGCCCAATATGGCCACCCCAAATTACTAAATTTTGAATTTTCTTTCATGTAAATAATTTTTGCCTTAATAACATGAAAAGAATTTTTTTTTAAAAATAAAATTAATACTTATTATGATGAAATAATAATATCATTGTAATACATTTAATTATTACGGTGACATATTTGTTTCGCCGTAATAAGATGAAAAGAATTTTTTAAAAAAAAATAAATTTAAGACTTATTATGGTGAAATAATAATGTCGTCGTAAAAATTAAATTTATTATGGCGACATATAGTTTTCGCCGTAATAGCATGAAAATAATTTAAAAAAAATAAAATTAATACTTATTATGATGAAATAATAATATCGTCGTAACAAGTAGATTTATTATGGAAAGATATTTTGTTCACCGTAATAACATGAAAAGAATTTTTTAAAAACAAAATTAAATATGATAATGATAGAGTGATCTTTAAATGATCTTTTAACATATACAACGAAGACCTTTAAATGCTTCAGTTAGAAATAGTGATCTTTTAACGATCTATGATAATGATAGAGGTAGAGATAGACCTAAACTAATATGGACAAAAATAATTAATAGATATATAACTATCTATAATTTTAGTGTCGACTTAGTCCTGAATAAAATAGAGTGGAGGAAGCATGTTCATGTAGCTAACCCCATGTAGTTGGGAAAAGGCTTAGATAAGTTAAGTTGAGGATCGCATCTTAATCTAGCAGATGCTGAAATCATTAGATTCACTGAACTTATTAATTTTGAATTTTGTGATTGACATGACAGATCCTTCCTTGAAATTACCACTTTATATGTCCAACTCAGATTAAATGCAATCTTGCAATTGTGCGTTCACCAGAGATCTAGATCTTACCTCACACTATACCACTTGGTGCTTGTTACTCAGTCTACTTACTCAGCACAAAGTAAACTTAGGTCCATCAATAACAAGGAAATCCTATAACAATAATAGAGCAAGACTCTAAAAGCAAACGAAGCCTCTGATTTTTATCTAGAATAATGCTCCACCTTTACTACTTCACAAGAATCACTAGATTGGATTGCCATGGTATAGAACACCCTAGTGCAAAGCTCTAAAAAAGGAGCCTTTGATTTTCACTTAAAGTAATGCTCCATCTTTACCATTTTATTGGAATGGTTTGGACTAAACTACTGTAGTAGATCGAATACCCTGAAGTAGTACTAAAAAAAAAAAAAAGAGAGAAGGCTTTTGATCTTTATTTGGAGCAATGCTCCACCTTAAAAATAGAGAAAATTCTCTATACCCCTGGAGAAATGCTCGGCTTTTACTTCCTCATAAAAATAGTTCATCTAGAATAGCACTAGAATAGTCATTCCAACAATTCTAGGTTTGTTCTAGACTTATTCTAGACTAGGATAACTTTTTTTTTTCTTCCTCCTCCTTCCTTCATTGTGCTCTTAGCCAGGTACCATCTGTTCTAGACTTATTCTAGGCTGGATTTATCACCGCAATTTCTCCGCAGATCGCAATCAAGGATCGTACACCTCTCAATTTTTTTTTTTTTTTGGTACAAACGGGAATCACACCACTCTAGGGTGACTTAGACCCACACTATCAGAATACAATATTAAGTTCAGACCAGGGTGACACCATTCACCGGGCTTCCAGCACAGAATTCAGAATGATCGCAACTCTAGCGGCAATCCAATCAGCCGCTGAGTTGGCTTCCCTGAAGATATGGCTAATCTGTATACTATGAACCCCCTGAAGGAGAGAGCGAATATCAGAGATCAAAGGGTTGGTGGGCGACTGCGCACAATGATCCTGGCGAAGCCATCGAATCACGTGAGAGCATCACCCTCAAGAATAAGACGACGGGCATGGAGACTACGTATAGCAAAGGAGACTCCAGTCCATGCAGCATAAAGCTCTGCAAGCGGCACTGACGAATCGAGATGTTCAAATCCCCCAGCAGCAATCATAGTACCGACAGGATCCCGAATGACATAACCCGATCCGCAGATCTGCCTTGGACACTCCCATCAAAGTTGATTTTGATAAACCCTGGAGGGGGGGTTCCCAAGAAATAAAGACCGTTTGTCATCTCTTTGCATCACTTTTGCTCAAGCTTTGGCAAACCCAAATCATGGCCCGTTTGTCATCCAATGCATCATCGATGAGCTTCTTCTTCCCTCACGATAGCAGTCACCATCGTTGATGCCCAAATCAGTCCATCTAATTGCCACCTTTGCTGATTCTCTACTCGGCCTACAATCCATACGTTGGCCATTATTGAGCGCTTACCAGCCTTCTTGGGGGTGTGAAGGGGATATGCTCTCATTGCTAGACTTGCCTAGCTTTGAACTCAGGATGGGGGAAGCACCTTGTTCCTTGGGCAGTTAGCAATGAATGAGGGCCTCCTTGTGCTAAGATCTGTGCTGCTCCAAAATCAATGCATTTGTTGTAGCACTTATCTGCCAAAGATCAGTGTTAGTAGTGTCCTTGTTATCATGTACAAATCTCCTACACACCTTAATTAGAGAATCAGACTCTGATTGCACTTGTTATGGAAGCTCAAGGAAAGAAAAGATCAATGGGAAAGAATAAGAGAAAACAAAGAAGAAAAGATCGTGGAGAGTCGGGCGTCAGGCCTTCTGGCCCGCGGCGTTTCGAGCGGTGGAAACCCACAGATGAGGAGGAGACGAAGGAAAGAAAGCCGAGATTCGCCATCTCTTCCACTCTGGTTTACAACTAGGGTCAGGGCTTCTTCTTCTTTTCTTTCTTCTCGTTTGCTCTACTACAGTGCGATGCTCTCTGAATCCCGAAATATAGTGCCACATCGGAAGATGATAAGAACAGAACAAAGGTTCGAATAGGAGGACGAAGGCTAAGGGCAGTGCCGAGCTCAGTCGCGTGAGCTTGTCACTCAAGCGGGGGCTGTGGGATGGCTCGGACGGGTTTCCGGTGGAGATTGGGTTTTCGCACCCCAACTCCGTCCCCCAATCCGCGGAGGATGTAACAAGCGAGTTATCTTCCCCGCAGGTTGGCGGCGTGTCGTTGGGGTGCAAACCGATGTCCGATCGGACGATGGACGGTCATCCTTTTTTTTTTTTTTAGTACTCCTGATCGGAATCAACACACAACTTTTTGGATATATATATATATATATATATATATATATAATATTCAATCAAATATGATCATTTTTGAATTTTTTTTTCCTCCTTTTAGCCTTTTGAGAAAAGATCATTTTTAAGTGAAAATATTTGTCATGGTGTAATCAAATACGATCCTTTTGTTTTATTTGTGGTGACGTAATTTGAGACGGCCACCTGCATATTGTCGTTTGGTGCTCCCCATAATTTTTATATTTTTGTTTAACATTTTATTTCAAATTCAAGACTATCTGGTTCTTATCAAATATGGCATCGCTTTTGTTTCTTTGGAGATATCATCTTCACTTGTTGAGATACAGATTCTAGTCTAGCTGATGTAGTCGAAACTTCATCCAAGAAACAAAATCCTGAATGCATCTATGAAGAATGTAAAGGTTGATAAACGTAAATCCTATAATTTAATTCATATACTTTCATAACAATATTAGTTAGTTTTTAATTTATTTTAAGTTAAATTTTTTATTTTCATTTTATCTTGAATAAATACGAAAGAAATAAAATAAAAGCTAAACATTAGGTGCATTTTCTTACAGTTCTGGGTCTCTTGGGGATGCAATGAGGATTCTTTATCAAGTCAAAATGGGAAGTCCAATCTCAAACGGTTGTGCAGAAGGCTAAAGAAAACAAATGGATCACATGTCTTGGATGGCAAAAACATGAGAGCTGCGATGTCTATCTAGGGAAATCCTGTGGGCGTGCTAGAAAGTAACTGCTGCTCCATTAATCACATTTATATGAACAACAATGTACAAGGGTAGTGCAAAACATGGACTCCACACGGTGATGAGTTGGCTGATGGTTCCTTGGGCGAAATCTTATCCTTATCCATCCATAGGTGGTGCATTAGAACCACCCAATCAGCCATTCAACGGTCAAAATAAGGAGGTGCATTTGGAGGGACTCTAACGCGGTGATTTCAGAAGACTCCTATGCGGATTCAACACGGGACCAAGCTGGTGCCCAGCCTGGAAGATGCCAACGGTTTTCCACCTAAAAAGAAGAGAGGCAGCGGGTCTTTAACCAGGGGGGAAGCTGAGAGTTTCTCAGAAAATGAAGGATCTAAAGAATAAAGGCGAGAGCTACATGTTCATCAATCGATTCCAATTGAAAACATAAGTTCTATTTATTTCTTTTCACTTTTATTACGAGCTAATTTTTCTTTTTCTAGAGCATTAATGTAATCTAGCAATGAACACACAATTTATATTATGAGTTATTTTATTTGTTTAATTCTTATTATTAATGCTTACGAATTATTGTTTGATCAATTGAATTACAATGAGACCAAGATGTGATTTATTATTCTAGAATTAGACACCATTAGTTGAGCGAAAGTAGATATACTTTACCGTGATTAATGTGATTGTTTAAAAAATTCAAAGTACGTAATGAGTTTCCAATTAATTAAATTCACATAGAGATATTGAGTTGTTAGTTGGAGATATTTTTGATATTATTTGAGAGAAGATATTGAATCATTATGGAATTTTTAATCATCAACATGGGATTATTGAAATTTAATAATTAGAGAAAATAAATTGTGTGAGATTTGTTATGTGAAATCAATCGCTCTAGATCCATTCTTATTATATTTTTACACCTTTAGATTTTTATGCTTTGTTAACTTTTAGATTTATTTTTATTAATTTATTTAGATAGTAGAATGTTCTATTTATTTTTGATTTTGCAAATAGTATTTAATTTAGTGAATTTTAGTATTCAATAATATAATTAATCTATGTAGGTTTGACATTCATTTTCTGAAAATACTTTCTACTTGTTATGATTCTGTGCACTTGCATATTATTTTACATGAACAAAGGCATCAGACAATGCTGGTTGGATTGACATATACCTGGGTATCATAGAATTTTCTCGAATAGCTGCATGGCTTTTACATCAGGTTGGCATATGAATAATTTTCATAGCTAAATGTGTCATATTATATTTTAATGGATATGTGATTCTTGTAAAAATTGCTCTTTATTATTCAATGAACTACAAAATAATTGTTTGCTATGCATTGTATACTCTTGATATGCTAGATAATCTTGAAGTCATTTGAAACAACATCATCTTCAAAAGGACAAGAACATTCAAAAAACTTCTTAACCTACAGTTTTGACCTGCAAGACTTCTGCAAGCATGAACGCTATTTGTATCTTGTATACTTTTCATGACAATGGATAAGGACGTGTGGTAATATGACTATGATTCTTCTTTCAAAATGTTTTACTCCTACTAGCTCAATGTAGTATAATTTTTTGATGTTAAAATTGGATTTTCTATAGTATAGGAGAACTTATAAATTAAGAAATAGTGAAACTTGCAAATTAAGAGATACCAAGGAGTAACAAATTTAGGTATTTGAAATCAATTATCTAGCAAGAAGATGAAATAGGTAAAGATGTGAATTATAGAGTTAAAGTAGGATGAATTTAGTGAAGGTGTGCTTCGGAAGTATTTTATGATCAGTGCATCCTATTAAAATTAATTTTTTTTATAAAACCGCTATTAGGCCAGTTATGCTATATGAAACAAAGTGTTGGATAATACTGAAACAACATATGAGTAAATTAAGTATAAGAGAAATGCGTATGTTAAGATGGATATGTGGTAAAACTTTAAAAGATAGAATTAGAAATAAATATATATAAGAAATCATAAGAGTAGCCCAAATTAAAGATAAAATGAGAGAAAATCGATTACGATGGTTTGGACATATGCAACGAAGACCTTTAGATGCTTTTAGAAAGAGTAATCTTTTAGCAATCTATGACAAGGATAGAGGTAGAGATAGACCTAAACTGACAAGGACAGCTTAAGAGATATAACTATTTATAATTTGAATGTCGATTTAGTCCTAAATAGAGCAGAGTGGAGGAAGCGATTCATGTAGCCGAGCCCCATATAGTTGGAAAAAGGCTTATATAAGTTGAGTTGAGTTAAGTCGTTGATAAAACATAACCATCCTCTTATAGTTGAGCACCGATTTAACGATAGTTTTTAAGCAAAAGAAACCCTATATACAAAAGTACTCATTTGTATAATATTTATGCTTCAAAGCTTGAAAGGCCGAAACAAGTCATAGTATATAGAAGCTTGGTAGTGGCTTATGTTGAATGCTAATGCTTAAAAATAATCAGAATTTTATACAAAAATCAAAAGTATGTTTAAATCCGTGTTTGCATTCCCAGATGGACATGGTGGAAAAGTAATAGCTATATCAGTTGAATATTTAACCTTAATTTCCAAGTTTATTTAAAGATCAAAAGAAATATTGAAGGCCAAATTAATTTAAGGAATTTGGAGCATTCTACTAGTAGCATTAAATGTATGGAATCAATTTTTTTTTTTTTTGAAGTAGTAGTCAGAGTCATTTCCAGGTTGGACCTTTGACCCTTAGTAAAAGACGTTAGATTCTCATATTTTGTGAGGGCAATAGTTTAGAAAAGTTTTTAAGTTAATCAGCCATTTTGTGTATTGCGAAGCAGTGAATGAAAAATACGAGTGAATTTTATCGATTATTCTCTTTTGCTCTCTACCTCAATATTATGTAGAGTGACGACTTCGAGTTTATTGTTCTTTCATTGCTAATAATGTCTTGTACAATGCCTATGCCATTATCAAGCAACTGGCCATTCCTTAAAAACAAGACTGTTAGACATACACGAGGCATAGGCTGGCGAGACCTACTTATTTTACCTCGCAACTACTTAAGTAGGACTTGCTAGGACAGAATCTCTCCATCGTTTCTTTCCCTCTTCCTTTGCTTCGCCTCTTAGGTAGTGTTTGAAATAGGAGATAAGAGTGGATATACAGGGGATATCCCCTCTATTCCCAAAAGCCATAACTATAAGGGATAGCTAGGAATAAAGTTAACCAAAGGGATAATCCATGGTTAACCATGGTTAACCATGGGATATCCCCTCAATTTATTCCCTAGAGAATGTAGGAATAGCTGGTTATCCCTCCATCCTATGAATTTACCTTTTTGCATTTGATATTGTCAATGGGATACTCAAGGGATATCCTTAGGGATAGCCAGATGACAAACTCTATCCCGTACACTTATCTATGGATAATATTTTTTCTATCAAACACTACCTTACAGTCACCATCATCTTTCACCAGAGCGAGGCCCTTGGATGGCAGTGGCTAATCTTGACTATTTTGAATTGGTGGACATATTTGCATTCCATCGCAACCAATCAAACATTTCTTTGATTCTTCTTCTTTTCCTCAATTAGTCAAGCCATGTAGCATGTGCATTCCTCCGGCCTACATGCTCATCTATGTGTAACAGCCCTTAAAGAAGAAGGGGGTAAAACAAAAAGGGACTTATCTTGATCATAAAAGATCCAAGCTTTGAAGCCATACAAATAATCAATTGACAATAAGCAGAAGGATTCATTGACGCAACAGAAGCAAAATTTGTCTTCTTACTAATTTTTCAAGAGGTAAAGTCCAAGGGAAATAACTCTATACATCTATGCCTATTATAAATAAAAATAGTGTTAGAACCAAGTTCTCAAGTAAAGCAATAGTAAATTCACAATGATAGAAGGTTTGAGGCCTCGAGAGATTCTCTTACAGAGGAAGCAATCTTTTCAATATCATATTAGAAACTAACTATAAATGTAAAGCATTTCTTCCTAATATCATACGTATATATGCATGTATATATATATTCAATTTTCCATGCTAGCATAAGTAATCATTTTGTTTTCTTTTGTGAGGGTGCAATCAAATATGATCGTTTTTGAATTTTTTTCCCTCCCTTTTCTCCCTTTTGAGAAAAGATCAAACTACAAGAAAATGATTTTTACCTACGATTTTTTCTTAGGAAAAGATAAAAAATCATAGAAAAGCCTATCCTTATTATTTTTATCGTAGGCAAAAGCTGAAAAAAGTCGTAGGCATAGGTGCGTTGGGAAAGCCTTTGTCTATGACTTTCAAAATCATAGGCAAAGTGCAGACCTTTTCCCTAATTTTTTTTGTAGGAAAAAATTCATATTTCGTAGGGAAAGAGTGATCAGAATTTGAAATTTAAATTTAAATTTTAAAAACTTTTGCCTACAAAAATAAAAAATCATAGGAAAATATTAAAAATATATTTTTATTCACATATTTTTCTTAAAATTGTAAAAAAAGTTGGCTAATAATAATTTTTAATAATTTTTTTCCTACGAGAAACCCCAAATCATAGGAAAAATAAAAAAAAATTTATTCACATCTTTCCCTATGAAAATTCTTAAAATCATAGAGAAAAGTTGGCTAATAATTATTTTAAATAATTTCTTTCCCTACGAAAAACCTCAAAATCATAGGCAAAAATTAAAAAAAATAATTTTTTATCCACATCTTTCCCTATGAAATTTCTTAAAATCATAGGAAAAAGTTGACTAATAAAAATTTTAATGATTTCTTTCTCTACGAAAAACCCCAAAATTGTAGGAAAAAATCAAAAAAATATTTTTTTATCTACATTTTTCCCTACGATTTTTTGAAAATCATAGAAAAAAGTTGACTAGTAATAACTTTTAATGATTCTTTTTCCTATGAAAAACCCCAAAATCATAGGGAAAATCAAAAATATATTTTTATCCACAACTTTCCCTATGAAAAACCTCAAAATCATAGGGAAAAGTTGGGTAATAATATTTTTTAATTTTTTCCCATGAAAAACACTGAAAATCATAGGAAAAAGTTGGCTAAAAATAATATTTAATGATTTTTTTAACTTATTTTTTTAACCATTTTATCTGCAAGAATAAATTAAATAGGAAAAAATAATAAATAAATATTTTTCCCTACAAAAATGTCTAAAATCATAGAAAAAATTATATTTATTCTATTTTAATTTATTTAATATTTTAAAATTATATTTCTATTTTAAGTTTTTTTATTATTTTGCATATTTTATTTAAATAGAATATAATTTATTTGTTTCACATTTTTTAAATATTAAAAACCGTATCAATAAAAATAATATGATTTTTACATACAATATCTATTACATATACAAAATTATTACATAATGGCGACAAAAGATAAACATCAAAATAACCAATAAATGAAACTCAGTAGTCCATATCAATTACAATATCCATAACTAACCTAAAACATCAAACCACATGAATCAAACAACATAAGGTCAGACATTTATAAAGGTCCCATTAAAATCCCCAGTTTTTTAGCTCTCTTTTAAACATTAATAGAGTAAACAATGCCCTAGAATGGCATTGCAATTTATAAATATTTCAATAAGACATCATTACAGACCTCTCATGCCAAAGTACACTTTGCTTGATTTTTTTGAAAGATCCTTTTAGGGTATCGAAATTGCTTCCTGCAAGGGTGATAAACAAGTATTAAAGAAGTTTATATTTGGTCAATTTCTATGCTCAAAGAAAATGAATTATTAAATCAGAATCATAACAACTTGTAATTGAGTACAACTTGATCAAATACCCTGTTAGCATCTCTAAAAATATAATTAAATAACGCGAGTTTATCAGGCAAGTTAATTATGCTATGTAATGTGAAAATATCATGCAAAATATTGGTCATGTTTTGGGTATAATCTTGGAACTAATGCCAAAAAAATATGGGCTTTTCTCTATGATTTTTTAAAAATCGTAGGCAAAGATTCCATAATCAAAAGGTTAGAACCTTTCCCTGCGATTTTCAAAAAATCGTAGGAAAAGGTCCAGAGCCTTTTCCTATGATTTTTATAAAAATCGTAGGGAAAAGGTTTTTCCCTACGATATTTATGAAAATTGTAGGGAAAGGCTCTGGACCTTTCCTACGATTTTTAAAAAATCGTAGGAAAAGACTATACAAATTTTTAGAGGCAAAATCTTCCTCTAAAATTTTTATGAAAAAATCTTTTCCTATAATTTTTAAAAAATCGTAGGGAAAGATCCAAAGCCTTTCCCTATATTTTCA
This sequence comes from Calamus simplicifolius, assembly GCA_900491605.1. Lineage (NCBI taxonomy): Eukaryota > Viridiplantae > Streptophyta > Magnoliopsida > Arecales > Arecaceae > Calamus > Calamus simplicifolius. The sequence goes on along the minus strand of UESW01001545.1, from coordinate 163,854 downwards.
CAAAAATCGTAGGAAAAGGTCCAGAGTCTTTCCCTAGATTTTTACAAAAATTATAGGGAAAGGCTTTAGAGCCTTTCATGGAAAGGCTACAGACTTTTACCTATGATCTTCACGATCATGGGGAAAGACAGCTAACCTTTCCCTACAAATTTAATAAAAATCGTAGGAAAAACCTTTTTTTTTCAGAAATCCAACCATTTCCCTATGATTTTTACGAAAATCGTAGGGAAGGCTGTATACCTTTCCCAAAATCAAATATAAAAAATATGTAATTTTATTGTAATACATTATAATGATACATTTTTAATAATATAATGATAGTTTTTTATAAGGTCATAATATTATAATATTACAATAATATACTAAAAGTAATATTACATTATTATTTATATTTACTATATTTATATTAATTATATATTTGTATATGATATTATTAATAATTATAAATATTAATAACTATTTATTTCTTATGCTGTATTTATAATTATATTGTAATTTATTATACTGTTAACATGTTATATATTATAATATTCTTAGTAATATATTACTATAGTTTCTTTAATACTATATTATATTTACATATATATATATAGTAAAT
>UESW01001545.1:0-161385 GCA_900491605.1 Calamus simplicifolius | reverse complement strand
GTTTTTTCATCAAGATCTATCTGGGTTTGATTGCAGTGTCTGGAGTCATGAAGTTGGTATTTGTACATGATCTGGAAGTGTTTTTGGATCTGATTCACGGGCTCTGAGGTATTATGATTCCCTGTTGATGTTTTATTTTTCTATTTTAGTATCAGTGAGGAGTTTTTCTTTCGATCTAGCATCAAAAAAGAGTTAGATTTGATTTTTTCTTGCGATTTCTTGCATAAATTTTAGATTCATGGGTGTTCTGAACTGCGGCTTTATTTTATTCTAACTTATGTTTAGCCATACTTCCAGAAATGTTCCACCCCAATCTCCCTCCTCGGTGCCCATTTCAGAACAGGGGTTTGCTATCTCGAGCAGTGGATTCCACACCTCAAACCACACTATTTAGTTCCATCCAAGGGTTCATCATAGAAAAACCCTCATGGCTTGATGACTTCTCCTAGAGGGATCTTTCATAGGAGATCTTCGAGCATTCTGCAGCAATTCTGGAGGTCCCCACAGCTTTGGGCGCTCCATTATCACCTATCAGTGAAGGAAATACTATGAAATAAGAGACAAGAATAACTGTATTCTATACATGCTGATTATTCAAGAATTTTAAATGAGGTATGCAGTGCTTTTTAAGGTATATGAAAAACTTAAGTTAATATGAATGAGTTCTAAGGTTTGAATGAGACATGGTTCACTTGATAATATGCACCTACAGTTTGAAACTTGAAACCCTTGAGCATTTAATGTTTCTTTTAGCATGCTTTAGGTTTTGATAGATATTGAAAACTAGCCCCTTTTGTTTAGAGTTGTGTAATCATAAACTTTGGTGGTTATAAGGAAGAAATTTTGAGTATTTGGGATTATAAGCTAAGTACTTGCAAGTAATTTATTGTTGTAAATTATTATTATCATGTCTAACCTAAATGATAAAGTAGTATCATGTCTATAGTTGTTCTCTTTAGGGATCAGGAGGAAGACCTTTCTTGTGCAATGAAATCAGTCATATAAGATTCTTTGTCATTAACATGGTTTCTATTGGAAGGAAACAAGTGATGATTTAGTATTGGGAATATTAGTATTTGCAAGGCCCAATTATATAGCAAATAGATAAAATGAAACAACTTTTTATTCCTTACAAGGACTATTATGTTGCTAAATTGAAATTCAAAAGTGTTTTTGTCCAACTAAAACTTTGCCAGATTGTGATATAATTTGTAACTACTTTGGGCCTAATGTCAGCTCAGCATTCTTGTATATGAAAATTTTCTGTATTTTTTGATAAGAGATATTTTTGTGGTGAACTATTTGTATGAATTACATGAATTGTCTTTACTTGATGATTCTTAGACCAAAAACAAAAAAAATACTAGGGCTCAAATTCTTGAAGGCAACAGTTTTCAAGGAAGGTATCATCTCCACAAATGTCGTGTCACTTCATTCTTCGATCTCCTCTCCCACCCCTCTTGGTTTTTTAATATGTATTTTGTCAAGGTGTTATTACTTGTAATGAGATGGAAACGCGCAATGAATTTGTGATGCATGGTAGTGGTTCCATGAGGAAAAGAAGAATTTATGCTATCCTTAATCCATTGAACGAATCTGACAATATTATTTCATTACATTGATATTTCTCTAGCTACTATCTATGATGCTGGAAGCATTTGTTGTTTAAGAATTTGACCTCAGGCCTTTCGTTAAAGCCTATGATAAGGGGCTGAGGACTAAGCTGCTTAGTTTAAGCCCCATTGGTATTGCATCACATTCACTCCGATGATGAAGCTCTACGTGAGCAAGTTATGCCTACACTTGTTGCTGCTGGGTTTAGTGTTTCTATTCCTTCCATAACTAATATACGATCAAGTTCAGTATCGGCTTCAGCTACTACATGCCTTCACGACATTCATCGTCATCTATGATTGCTGGAAGTATTTGTGTTTAAGAATTTTGACCTCAGGCCTTTACGTTAAAGCCTATGAAGGGGCTGAGGACTAAGCTGCTTAGTTTAAGCCCCATTTGGTATTGCATCACATTCGACTCCGGGTGATGAAGCTCTACGTGAGCAAGTTATGCCTACACTTGTTGCTGCTGGTTAGTGTTTCTATTCCTTCCATAACTAATATACGATCAAGTTCAGTATCGGCTTCAGCAAACACTACACTGCCTTTCACGACATTCAACGTCACCTCCGCCTCCACCTCCGCCTCCATCTTCACAGTAGTATGTTTTATGTTAGTTATGGATATTGTAATTTATTTTAATTATATGAGCATGTATCAAGTATTCTTAGTTTCTTTAGTTTAGTTTAGTTGCTGTTGAAATTGCTGAAACTTTGTATCAGGTATTCTAGTTTCTTTTTTCATTCTCCTTAACATATAATGTGGAAATTCATATGAGCATGTTAGTTCCCTGATATCTTGATGCAGATATTCATATGCCAAGAGGATGCCATTCATTTATATGAAACTTATGATCAGGTATCTCAATTTCTTTAGTTTAGTTTAGTTGTTTTGAAACTGCTGAAACTTTATGTATTAGGTATCCTCAATTTCTTTAGTTTAGTTTAGTTGCTATTGAAACTGTTGAAACTTTATGTATAAGGTATTCTCTATTTCTTTAGTTTAGTTTAGTTGCTGTTGAAACTGCTGAAACTTTATGTATCAGGTATTCTTAGTTTCTTTTTCATTCTCCCTTAACATATAATGTGAAAAATTCATATGAGCATGTAGTTTAATTCCCTTGATATCTTGATGCATATTCATATGCCCAGAGGATGCCATTCATTTATATGAACTTTATGTATCAGGTATCCTCAATTTCTTTTGTTTAGTTTAGTTGCTGTTGAAACTGCTGAAACTTTATGTATGAGGTATCCTAATTTTTTTAGTTTAATTTAGTTGCTATTGAAACTGCTGAAACTTTATGTATCAAGTATCCTGCGCATGAATGTATGTTTACATTTTGAGATTTGATGAAGGAAGGCAGAGTGGTGGGAAAAGGTAACCATAGCATAATTTGTTTGTTTACATTTTGAGATTTGATTTGTTTTGATGTTTGCTCATGTTTTTGTCATCAGAAGCACACTAGAAGGATCTTCCAAGGAAAGTGAGCAAATATATTTTGGCATGATAGGTATGAAATGATGCAAAGTGTATTTTAGCATAAGAGGTCTGCAATGATGCAAAGTGTATTTTGGCATAAGAGCTCTGCGATGATGTTTTATTGGAACATTTTATTGTAATTGATATGGACTATTGACTTTCATTTATTAGTTATTTTGATGTTTATCTTTTGTTGTCATTATGTAAAATATTGTATATGTAATGGATATTGTTGGTAAAGAATTTATATTTTTATTGATACAGTTTTTAATATTTAAAAAATATGAAATAAACAAATTATATTCTATTTTAAAAAAATAAGCAAAATATTAAAAAATTAAAATAAAATATAATTTTAAAAAATGTAATAATTTAAAATAGAATAAATATAACTTTTCTATACGATTTTAGACATTTTGTAGGAAATAAAAGAAAAAATTATTTATTTATTATTATTTTCTATGATTTAATTTATTTTGCAGGTAAAAATGATTAAAAATAATAATTTAAAAAGAATCATTAAAAATTAAAATTTATTATTATCCAACTTTTTTCTATGATTTTAAGGTTTTTTGTAAGAAAAGATGCAGATAAAAATATATTTTTATTTTTTCCTATGACTTTGGGGTTTTTTTGTGAAAGGAAATAAAATTATTACTAGTTAACTTTTTTCTACGATTTCAAAAAATTCATAGGGAAAGATGTAGATTTTTTTTTTATTTTTTCCTACAATTTTGAGGTTTTTCATAGGGAAAGGAAAATCAAAAATTATTACTAGTCAACTTTTCCTACAATTTTCAAAAAATTCCTAGGGAAAGATGTAAATAAAAAAAATTTTTAATTTTTTTCCTACGATTTTAGGGTTTTTCGTAGGGAAAGAAATTATTGAAAATTTTTATTAGCCAGCTTTTTCCTTCGATTTTAAAAATTTTGTAGGAAAGATGTGGATAAAAAATTATTTTTTTTTGCCTACGATTTTGAGATTTTCATAGGGAAAGAAATTATTAAAAATTATTATTAGCCAACTTTTTTTGCGATTTTAAAAAAATTGTAGGGAAAGATGTGAATAAAAAAAATATTTTTTAATTTTTTCCTATGATTTTTTATTTTGTAGGCAAAAGTTTTTAAAATTTAAATTTAATTTTAAATTTTGATCACTCTTTCCCTATGAAATATGAACTTTTCTATGAAAAAAATCGTAGGGAAACGATCTGCTCTTTGCCTACGAGTTTGAAAGTCGTAGGCAAAGGCTTTCCAACGCACCTATACCTACGACTTTTTTCAGCTTTTGCCTACGATAAAAATTATTGAGAAAGGCTTTTGCTATGATTTTTCTATCTTTCCCAACGAAAAAAATCATAGGCAAAAGTCATTTTCTTGTAGAATTGAATTGACAGATACCTGAGTATCATAGAATTTTCTCGAATAGCTGCATGGCTTCTACATCAGGTTTACATATGAATAATTTTCATAGCTGAGCGTGTCATATTGTATTTTAATGGATTTATGATTCTAGTAAAAATTGTTCTTTATTATTCAACAAACTACAAAATAGTTGTTTGCTATGCATTGTATACTCTTGATATGCTAGATAATCTTGAAGTCATTTCAAACAACAACATCATCTTCAAAAGGACAAGAACATTCAAAAAAATTGTTAACCTACAATTTGACCTGCAAGCCTTCTGCATGCATGAACACTATTTGTATCTTGGATACTTTTCATCGACAATGGACAAGGACGTGTGGTAACATGATTATGATTCTTCTTTCAAAATGTTTTACTCCTACTTGCTCAATGTAGTATAATTTTTGATGTTAAAATTGAATTTTCTATAGTACTGGAGAACTTATAAATGAAGAAATAGTGAAACTTGCAAATCAAAAGATACCAAGGAGTAAAAATTTAGGTATTTGGAATCAATTATCTAGCAAGAAGGAAATAGGTGAAGATGTGAATAGAGTTAAAACATGATGATTTAGTAGAGAAGGGCTTCGGAAGTATTTATGATCACACATCCCATTAAAATTAAAAACTTTTTTTATAAAATCGCTATTAGGTCAGTTATGCTATATGAAACAAAGTGTTGGTAATACTGAAATAATATGTGAGTAAATTAAGTATAAGAGAAATGTGTATGTTAAGATGGATATATGGTAAAACTTTAAAAGATAGAATTAGAAATAAACATATAAAAGAAATAAGAGTAGCCTCAATTGAAGATAAAATGAGAGAAAATCGATTACGATGGTTTGGACATATACAACGAAACCTTTAGATGCTTCAGTTAGAAGAGTGATCTTTTAACAATCCATGATAAGGATAGTGTAATCCCCTGGATTTCGTTAACTGTTCATGAGAGTTATCACGAGATCGGGAATATACTCTAAAGATTTGAATTCCAAATATGTCTAACTAACAGAGTCCTAAATCCCTTGATTTGAGGACTCTGCCTCGCCTTTAAAGGATCATGCAAACCTCCTTCCCATCATCCGCGAACGCCTCCTTTCCCATCATCATCGTGCACGCATCAGCTCATGGTAAGTCCCCTATCCATGCCGAGAGAGAAGGGATTAGAGACGAGAGAGACGAGAAAGAGAGAGAGAGGGAGCTTGCAGCCGGTTTGATCCGCTGGTTCCGGCCCGGCGGTGTGCCGCTCACCGGGCCTGAGCTCGGTCGGAGACCCCACCGGCGCCGGGCAGGCGTCCGGTGGAGGTGGCTGGCCATGGTGGCCGGCCGTGCCGCTGGCACAGTAAGGTGCCATGACGAATCATGAGGGAGCAGGGAGAGAAAGAGAGGAATTAGAGAGAGGGAGGGAGGGGGGGCCGCGGCGGCCGGCTTCGGTCCAACCACCGGTGGCCGGGCCGCCCCGAATTTGGCCGGCCGTGCCGCCGGCATGGATCCTAGCGGGACGGACCGTGAGAGAGAAAGGAGATTCAAGAGAGAAATTAGAGAGAGAAAAGGAGAGGGGAGGCCGCCGCGGCAACGGCGGCGGCCACCGGCAGCAGGCCACCCCCAATTTGGCCGGCGGCGGCCCTGGCCGCGGCGCTAGGAACCCCTTTCGTTGAAACAGGGAACAACAGTAAATAAAAAAAAGGGGAGAGAGATGGGCCGGCTGGGCTAACATGATTTGGGCCCTGTTGGGCCGGTTCAGGAGCTGTTTGAGCAGCATTTTGGGCCCTGTAACGGGCCGAGAATGGCAAAGTAAATATATGGCCCGAATCATGATTGAATCTAGTTTTGGGATAATTTTGTTTCCCTATTTGGGTGTATACATTGAGAGATATTCGAGCCCAAAGTTGGGCCCGTGAAGTGGTTTGGGTAGAGTTTAAGAATCATTTTATAATTCAGATTTTAGAAATTTAATAATGAAAAATGATACTGTAGGTTCCCAGGTCCAATTAGCTGGGTTATCAATTGGAATTTGCGCTATGGTAAGTAAGTCAAGTATTATAATTTTATAAATTATTTAATTTGTAAATTATGAACTTACAGTTAAATGTAATTATGTTAATCTTGCAAAATTATGTTGTTACTATCAAGATGATATAATTATGATAATGACAGTAAAAGTTTATGTGTTGCCGCAGTTCTCATATGACATTATGATATGAGATCATCACATGACAGATTATCACATGATAGATTATGATATGATTATGATGATAGAATACTGGTACCAGGACCCTTCCTCTTAGGGATATTTAAGAGTGATATACAAGATGAGTGTTGTAGGGCCGTGGGACACATAAAGAAAAAATGACAGTATAAACAGTTTTGTTTACATCGCATATTCTAGTAATTATTATTGAATTAAGTTTCAAATTATTTTGATCTGATGACATGAATATGATAGCATGATAAATAAATTTGAAATTATATTAGGCTTACTTATTGAGTGTGAGCTCATAGAATTTCACAATGTTTTTCAGAGCCTCAGGAATGAAGAAGGATATTGGGATAGACGGAGCTTCTATTAAATAAACTTAGTTCCATTATATTGATTTAGTTCAGATTTGCTTGTGCGTAGGGCAGGTAGCCCAAGACTGATAATTATGGTTTGTAATAAATCATGGATTTGAATTTTTGCTTTATATTGATTTATGTGATGAAGTTCAAGACGCCTTGCATGCCTGGCATGCGGCGGGTTGTCACCCTAGTTCAAATTTTGGGACTGGGGCGTGACAGCTTTAGTGGTATCAGAGCCTGGTTATGACATTAGGGACATATACATGATGACACTTTAGGCAAAACACTAGAATGACATTGAGACAATTATAAATTTAAAGAATTTCAGATATTATGCTTTGAAAGCCTAACAATTAATGTTTACAATGATATTAATTACAACTAATTTATCAGGAGATAAGAATGGCACGTCGCACTAGAAGTCAACAAAATGATGAGGGTTCCCAGGTTGGTAATGCTGGCCAACGGGAGGTCTGGAAGCCACCGGAGCTGCTGCCCCTGCCAATTCAGTCGGGACTGATCAGCAGCAACTCCAGACCGAGATGCTTCAGGTTCTCTCGGGTATGGCGCAGTCGATGCGGGACTTGCAGCATCAGATTCTGCAGGCCTTGTCCACTCAGCCTGCTCACACGCCCCGCAGACACAGCCTGCCCCTCCGTTCCACAGACTCAGCCTGACTCTACTGCTCCACAGACCCAGCCTACTCCATCTCAATCCTGGATAGGGGTTGGCCGCAGCTTTGCAGACTTCAAGAAGTTTGCCCCTGCCCCTTTCTCTGGATCCACCAACCCTGTTGATGCTGAGCGGTGGGTGCGAGACATGGAGAAGGCTTTTATGGCCCATGGTAGTAGGATATGGAGCGGATCAGATTTGCCACCTACCTTCTCCAGGGAGAAGCTTATGATTGGTGGTTAGTTGAGGAGCAGCGTGGAATGGACAGATTATTTCTTGGGGAGAGTTTAGAGAGATATTCTTCGAAATACTTCCCCAGAGTGTACAGAGACAGATGGAATCAGAGTTTATCAAATTGGAGCAAAAGGATCTTTCTGTGGCCCAGTATGAAGCTCACCAGGTTGGCCCGTTTTGCTCCAAATATTGTGACCAATGAAATGGCCAAGGTCACCAGATTCACTGAGGGACTGCGACCCAGACTGAGGCAAGCAGTCAATGCATTTGAGCTCCTCACTTACAGTGCTGTAGTGAATAAGGCCTTGGTGATTGAGAGGGATATGAATGCTGTTCAAAAGGATTGGGAGCAGGAAGAAGAGAAAAGGGCCTACTTCTGGCCAATCCTCTGCTCAGGCCAAGAAGAAGGGTGCACATCAGGCCCCAACTGAACCACAGAATAAGGAGACTCGTTGCATTCATTGTGGTAACTCCCACCCAAAGCCTTGCCGCAGAGTGACTGGTGCCTGCTTTGTCTGTGGGAAAACTGATCACAAGATTGCTACCTGTCCCTTTCGGAAGGATCAACAGCCTTCTTCAAGTCAAGGAATGAGCAGCAGTATCAACAGCAGCCACCGAGGACCCAGGGAAGGGTCTTCAACCTCACTCAGCAGGACGCTGAAGCCTCTAATTCTGTGGTGACAGGTATACCCTTTAATGTTATATCTAGTATTACATTCTTATCTAGTGCAATGCATTGATAGTTAATTAAAAGTTAGGTTTAATCCTTAATGTTAAAACAAATTACACTTATGTCCAGGAATGATTAAAGTAGGTACTGCTTATGCTCAAACTTTAATTGACCGGGTGCCACGCATTCTTTCATATCTGACATCTATCTTGACAAGAATGCATCATTGACACCTATTCCTCTGGAGCAAGAGTTGCATTGCTTCCAAATGGAGATGTTATGAAAGTTGACACAGTATGCAAATCTGCCCAATTATCTTGGAGAATAGGAGGTTGAATGCTGATCTCATTGTCCTCCCACTGAAGTTTTTCGATGTTATCCTTGGAATGGATTGGTTGGCCTCCTATCATGCTTCAGTAGACTGCTTCAGGAAGATTGTCAACTTCAAAATTCCAAGTCAGCCTGAATTCAGTTTTACTGGTGGTCAAAAATCTAGCCTCAGTGTTCATATCAGCAATGCAGGCTGGAAAGTATTGATGAGTGGTGGTCAAGGATTTCTTGCTGTAGTCAAGGACCTTCAGCAGGAAGAGACCAAGTTGGAGGATATTCCCATAGCTCGAGAATTCCCTGATGTCTTCCCTGATGATTTGACTAATTTACCTCCTGATCGGGAAGTGAGTTCTCTATTGATCTAGTTCCTGGAACTGGACCTATATCAAGGCCCCTTACCGTATGGCCCCGGCTGAGCTAAAAGAACTGAAGGATCAATTGCAGGAGCTCCTAGATCGGGGATTTATCAGACCCAGTGCTTCTCCTTGGGGTGCTCCAGTTTATTTGTTAAGAAGAAGGATGGCAGTCTTCGGCTCTGCATTGATTACCGGAAATCAATAAGGTAACAGTGCGGAATAAGTACCCTCTGCCGAGGATTGATGACTTGTTTGATCAACTCCAAGGAGCCCGGATATTCTCAAAGATTGATCTTAGGTCAGGTACCATCAACTCAAAGTCAAGGAGGGAGATGTGCCTAAAACAGCATTCAGAACCAGATATGGCCACTATGAGTTCTTGGTGATGCCGTTTGGGTTAACTAATGCCCCAGCAGCATTCATGGACTTGATGAACAGAATTTTTAAGCCATATCTGGATCAGTTTGTGGTGGTTTCATTGATGATATTTTGATATATTCCAAGAGCCATAAGGAGCATGAGGACCACCTGAGGATCGTGCTGCAAATTCTTCGAGAGAAGAAGCTTTATGCCAAGCTGCAGAAGTGTGAATTTTGGTTGGATCAAGTATCTTTCTTGGGTCATATAATCTCTAAAGATGGTGTATCTGTGGACCCAAAAAAGATTGAAGCTATCATTAGCTGGAGCCGACCTTCCAATGTGGCAGAAGTCAGAAGCTTCTTGGGGTTAGCTGGGTATTATCGTAAATTTGTGGAGAATTTCTCTCGCATTGCTCTACCCCTAACTCGCTTAACCCAAAAGCGAGTGAAGTTTGATTGGACAAGGAGTGTGAGAAAAGTTTCCAGGAGTTAAAGCAGCGCCTGGTGTCAGCTCCCATTCTTGTTCTTCCGTAGGATCTGAAGGTTTTACTATATATACTGATGCCTCTCGAAAGGATTGGGATGTGTTTTGATGCAGAATGAAAGAGTGATAGCTTATGCCTCCAGACAACTGAAACCTTATGAGCAGAATTATCCTACTCATGATCTGGAATTGGCTGCTGTGGTTTTTGCTCTGAAGATTTGGCGGCATTATCTATATGGAGTGTCGTGTGATGTGTATACAGATCATAAGAGTCTAAAATACATCTTCACACAGAAGGAGCTGAATTTAAGGCAGAGGAGGTGGTTGGAACTATTGAAGGATTATGACCTGAATCTATAGTATCATCCTGGGAAGGCCAATGTAGTAGCTGATGCTTGAGCAGAAAATTCCTTCTGAGTTAGCTGCTATGATTACTTCCCAGCCTCACGTATTGAGAGATCTGGAGAAGTGGGAGGTTGGTCTGAGAGTACAGCAGTTGATGGACTTGTTGCAGCACTTGTACTCCAGCCGACCCTAGTTGACAGAATCAAGTCCTCCCAGATGGAAGATCCAGATCTACAAAGGATTAAAGAAGTTGTGCAGTCAGGAGTTCAGAATGAATTTTATGTAATGGAGGATGGATCCCTGAAATTTGAAGGAAGACTTTGTGTGCCAAACATTGAGGAACTGAAGGTTGAAATTTTGAAGGAGGCTCACTACTCTCCTATACTGTGCATCCAGGTGGCACTAAGATGTACAGAGACTTAAAGAAAAATTTTTGGTGGAAAGGTATGAAGAGGGAGATTGCTCAGTATGTGGCCAAGTGCTTGGTGTGTCAGCGAGTGAAGGCCGAGCATCAAAGGCCTGCGGGACCTCTTCAGTCTCTGATGATTCCACAGTGGAAATGGGAAAAGATTACAATGGACTTTGTGACTGGTCTGCCCAAAACTCCTAAGAGTAACGATGCAGTTTGGGTCATTGTGGACAGACTAACAAAATCAGCTCATTTCCTACCTTTCAGAGTTGGGGTCTCTAGTGAAAGATTGGCTAATTTGTATATTGAGCAGATCGTGAGACTCCATGGTGTCCCGGTCTCTATTGTATCAGATAGAGATACCAGGTTTGTGTCCCAGTTTTGGAAAAGTCTTCATAAGGCCATGGGAACCAAACTAAACTTCAGTACTGCCTATCATCCCCAGTCAGATGGACAGTCAGAGAGGACCATACAGATTCTGGAGGACATGTTGCAAGCCTGTGTGATGGACTTGGGTGGAGCTTGGGATAACCACTTACCTTTGGTGGAGTTTGCATATAATAATAGTTACCAAGCCAGCATTCAAATGGCTCCATTTGAAGCTCTATATGGTAGGAGGTGCAGATCTCCTATATGTTGGGATGACTGGGGGAAAGGAAATTGTTAGGCCCTGAGCTGATTCAGCAAACAGTAGATAAGGTGCATTTGATCAGGGAGCGTCTTCGTACAGCTCAGAGCAGGCAAAAGAGCTATGCTGATGTCAGAAGAAGGGAATTGGAATTCCAGGTTGGGGACCATGTTTTCTTAAGGGTATCACCAACCAAAGATGTGATGAGATTTGGGATTAGAGGAAAGCTGAGCCCACGTTATATTGGACCTTTTGAGATCTTGAGCAGAGTCGGAGAGGTTGCTTACAGTCTGGCACTGCCTCCAATTCTATCTGGGGTACACAATATTTTTCATGTCTATATTGAGGAAGTATATCTCTGACCCCAGCCATGTCATAGCGTATGAGCCTATACAGTTGAGGAAAGATTTATCATATGAGGAGCATCCTGTGCGTATTGTGGACCGCAAAGATCAGGTTCTGAGACGCGTATCATTCCATATGTCAAGGTACAATGGAGTAATCATTCTGAGAGGGAGGCTACTTGGAACTTGAGGAGGAAATGAAAAAGAAGTATCCAATTATTTATATCTTAATATAGTTAATGATATAGCTACGATGTTGACTTTTGAATAAAGACTTAGTTGATTGTTAGTCCTTGGGACAAAATTTGAATTTTAATTTTTTCTAATGAAAGTTATCAATTTCGAGGCCAAAATTTTTATAAGGAGGGGGAATGTAATCCCCTGGATTTCGCTAACTGCTCGTGAGAGTTATCACGAGATTGGGACGATAGACTCTAAAGATTTGAATTCCAAATATCTCTAACTAACAGATCCCAAATCCCTTGATTTGAGGACTCTGCCTCGCCTTTAAAGGATCACGCGAAACCTCCTTCCCATCATCCGCGAATGCCTCCTTCCCATCATCATCGTACACGCATCTGCTCCTGGTAAGTCCCCTATCCATGCCTGGGAGAGAGAGAAGGGATTAGAGAGAGAGAGACGAGAAAGAGAGAGAGAGAGGGAGCTTGCAGCCGGTTTGATCCGCCGGTTCGGGCCCGGCGGCGTGCCCGTCGCCTTATCGGGCCTGAGCTCCGGTCGGAGACCCCCACCGGCGCCGGACAGGCATCCTATGGAGGTCCGGCCGGCCATGGCGGCCGGCCATGCCGCTAGCACAGTAAGGTGCCGCGGCGAATCGTGAGGGAGAAGGGAGAGAAAGAGAGGAATTAGAGAGAGAGAGAGGAGGGAGGGCCGGCCACGGCGGCCGGCTCCGGTCCAACCATCGGCGGCCGGGCCGCCCCAAATTTGGCTGGCCATCCGTCGGCATGGATCCTAGCGGCGACGGACCGTGAGAGAGAAAAGGAGATTCAGAGAAATTAGAGAGAGAAAAGGAGAGGGGAGGCCGGCCGCAGCGGCGATCGGTTCTGGCCCGGCCACCGCGGCCGGACCACCCCCAATTTGGCAAGCAGCGGCCCTGGCCGCCGGCTCTAGGAACCCCTATTTCGTATGAAACAGGGGAATAACAGTAAATAAAAAAAAGGGGAAGAGATGGGCCGGCTGGCTAACCGTGATTTGGGCCCTATTGGGCCGGTCAGGAGCTCTGTTTGAGCAGCATTTTGGGCCCTGTAACGGGCCGAGAATGACAAAGTAAATATATGGCCCAAATCATGATTGAATCTAGTTTCTGGGGATAATTTTGTTTCCCTATTTGGGTGTATATTGAGAGATATTCAAGCCCAAAGTTGGGCCCGTGAAGTAGTTTGGGTAGAGTTTAAGAATCATTTTATAATTCAGATTTTAGAAATTTAATAATAAAAAATGATACTGTAGGTTCCCAGGTATCCAATTAGCTGGGTTATCAATTGGAATTTGCATACTATGGTAAGTAAGTCAAGTATTATAATTTTATAAATTATTTAATTTGTAAATTGTGAACTTACAGTTAAATAATTATGTTAATCTTGTAAAATTATGTTGTTACTATCAAGATGATAATATGCAATTATGATAATGACAGTAAAAATTTATGTGTCGTAGTTCTCATATGACATATTATGATATGACAGATCTTCATATGACAGATATGATATGACCGATTATGATATGACAGAATACTGGTACCAGGACCCTTCCTCTTAGGTGACATTTAAGAGTGATATACAAGATGAGTATTGTAGGGCCATGGGACACATAAAGAAAAACGATGACAGTATAAATAGTGTTTTGTTTATATCGCATATTCTAGTAATTATTATTGAATTAAGTTTTAATTATTTTGATATGATGACATGAATATACTGATAGCATGATAAATGTAATTTTGAAATTGTATTAGGCTTACTTATTGAGTGTGAGCTCATAGAATTTTCACAATGTTTTTCAGAGCCTCAGAATGAAGAAGATATTTGGGATATACGGAGCTTCTATTAAATAAACTTAGTTCCATTATATTGATTTAGTTCAGATTTGCTTGTGTGTAGGGCAGGTAGCCTAAGACTGATAATTATGGTTTGTAATAAACCATGGATTTAAATTTTTGCTTTATATTGATTTATGTGATGAAGTTCGAGACGCCTTGCATGCCTGGTATGCGGCGGGTTGTTATCCTAGTTCAAATTTTGAGACTGGGGCGTGACAGATAGAGATAGTGGTAGACCTAAACTAATATGAACAAAAATAATTAAGAAAGATATAACTATTTATAATTGAATGTCGACTTAGTCCTGAATAGAGCAGAGTGGAGGAAGCAGATTTATATAGCGGACTCATGTAGTTGGAAAAAGGCTTATATAAGTTGAGTTGAGTGAAGCCGAGGAGAACTCATAAAACATAACATCCTCATATAGTTGAGTACAGTTTAACAATGATGTTTTAAGCAAAAGAAACCCTATATACTGTAATTGTACTCATTTGTATAATATTTATGCTTCAAAGCTTGAAAGGCCGAAACAAGTCATAGTATATAGAAGCTTGGTAGTGGCTTATGTTTAATGCTAATGCTTAAAAATAATCAGAATTTTATACAAAAATCAAAAGTATGTATTAAATCCGTGTTTGCATTCCCAGATGGACATGGTGGAAAAGTAATAGCTATATCAGTTGAATAGTTAACCTTAATTTCCAAGTTTATTTAAAGATCAAAAGAAATATTGAAGGCCAAATTAATATAAGGAATTTGGAGCATTCTACGAGTAGCATTAAATGCATGGAATCATTTTTTTTTGAAGTGGTCGTCAGAGTCATTTCCAGGTCGGACCTTTGACCCTTAGTAAAAGACGTTAGATTCTCATATTTTGTGAAGGCAATAGTTTAGAAAAGTTTTTACGTTAATCAGCCATTTTGTGTATAACTAAGAAGTGAATGAAAAATATGAGTGAATTTTATCGATTATTCTGTTTTACTCTCTACCTCAATATTATGTAGAGTGATGACTTTGAGTTTTATTGTTCTTTCATTGCTAATAATGTCTTGTATAATATTTTGTTTTACTCTCTACCTCAATACACGAGGCATAGGTTGGCGAGACCTACTTATTTTACCCTCGCAACCACTTAAGTAGGACTTGATAGGACAAGAATCTCTCCATATTTTTACCATCGTTTCTTTCCCTCTTCCTTTGCTTTGTCTCTTAAAGTCACCATCATCTTTCATCAGAGCGGGCCCTTGGATGGCAGTGGCTAATCTTGACTATTTTGAATAGGTGGACATATTTGCTTTCCATCGCAACCAATCAAACATTTCTTGATTCTTCTTCTTTTCCTCATTTAGTCAAGCCACGTAGCATGTGCATTAATTCCTCTGGCCTACATTCTCATCTATGTGTAACAACCTTTAAAGAAGAAGAGGGTAAAACAAAAAGAAACTTATCTTGATGATAAAAGATCCAAGCTTTGGAGCCATACAAATAATCAATTGACAATAAGAAGAGGGATTCATTGACACAACAGAAGCAGAATTTGTCTTCTTACTAATTTTTGAAGAGGTCAAGCCCAAGGGAAATAACTCTACATCTATGCCTATTATAAATAAAAATAGTGTTAGAAC
Organism: Calamus simplicifolius; assembly: GCA_900491605.1. NCBI lineage: Eukaryota > Viridiplantae > Streptophyta > Magnoliopsida > Arecales > Arecaceae > Calamus > Calamus simplicifolius. The sequence continues at coordinate 145,808 of UESW01001545.1, read as the reverse complement.
CAAGTTCTCAGGTAAAGCAATAGTCAATTCACAATAATAGAAGGTTTGAGGCCTCGAGAGATTCTCTTACAGAGGAAGCAATCTTTTCAATATCGTATTAGAAATTAACTATAAAATGTAAGCATTCTTCCTCAAATTAGAAGAAGATAACAACAGGTGTCCTGGTTGTAATGAGAAAATAGAAAATTTACACACCCCTAGCATAATCATCATTAATGAATTATGGCATTCTATTTGCAGTCAGAAGTTGCAAGGCAGAGGATGATGGCTAGTTTTCATGCAAAAGGAGAAGTTGTAGATGAATTAGCAGCTAAACTTGACACCATTATATTGGAGACAACAACACTTATGGAAGAGAATGGTAAGGTCATGGCAAAATTAGACCTTGAAGCTGCAGCTTCAGTGAGCGTAAGCTTTTCTGAATCTCTTACTTCTTTAGATTTCTACAAGACAACTGAGGTTGCCTAACTTTTGAGGCGCCGAAAAAGTTTGCTATTTGAGTTTTCTTTTTTTACTGTTATCTTTGGTTATCCAGTGGTCAATTCATGATTTTGTACCAGTTTGAGACATCCAAGGAACATTATAGAAATGTGAATTTTGGTTAGCATGATGCTTATGGAGATAGGGTGGTACCAGGAAGAAATGCCTGAATGAATACTCATGGAGCCCATCATAAAACCCATTGTAAAAAGGGAGAAGGAACTTGATAAGGTAAACCATGCATAGAAATTATTGAGGAAGCTCAAGGGAAGAAGAAATCAATGGAAAAGAATAGAGAGAAAATAAAGAAGAAAAATATATATGGGCCAATTGGATTGACATACAATTTTTTTTTTTTGGTACATACGGGTGATCACACTAGTCGCGTGCGAATCAACCCAGATAGATCCGAACTCAAAATTTGCCTCAATAAAGAAGGATAGGGATCGCCCGGCTTCCATATCCACGATCCAGCATGCTATCATTTATTTAGCAAAAATGATAGAAATTTCACTGTAAATAATAAACTAAAGATTACAATGATTGTTTCGTCGCATAGACTTTCTCTCAGACAAAACCCTAGACTCACATATACCTATTAGAATCCTCTCTTGTACTCTTTTAATAATTCTCTAGATTACTTCGAAGGTTAGGGCTGCATGCATTTATATAGATGAGGATTTATATTATTCTATATAAACTAAAAGTCGTGTTCTCTCTATATTTAAAAATATGTCCATCTTGAGCTTATTAACTTGAAGATAAATCTTCAAGATAAATTCTAACAAATCTTCATCATAGCTTAAGATTTTTTGAGACAATTATTCTGAAACTTTTTATCAATTTTGTGGCTACCTTGATGGGCATCACTAACTTCGGACTCCAATTAAGTTAAAGCAGTGCTTGAACTTGTCCCTTAGAATCAACTTCTTTTCCTTAGGTAACTTCACAAGCTTTTAAGTCTGTTTTTTCACAAGAGAGTCCATCTTTTATTTATACTCGCTGCCCTTTTAGTAGATTTCTCATCTTCATTGCTTTTTTACTTGAGAGACTCATTCTCCATACTCTTAACTATAGCATGTGAATAAGTAACTATGTCTGCATACTATATAGGTAGCCTATTTTGTCTCCTATCATGATCAATAGCTATACTATAGGGTTGTTATAGAGATACTTTTACACCTTGTATAGTTTTCTCAATTTATACTTCTATCTCGGACTAAGTTGCCAAATTTCATGACTCTCCTTGAAGCTTATACCTCAAACTTTACTTTCTTATTGACACTATGGTCCTCTACCTAACCTTCAATAATTTCTCCCTTTTGGCTTTTATAGTAAACTCATCAAATATGATATTTTCATTAATCATAAGCTTGGGTAACCTTGGATTCTCTAGAGACAACACAATTTGTAAACCTTCACCTCAGTGTCATAATGAAGAAATATATACTTTCTTGCCCTTGATTCCAATTTTCCATTATTAATGTGATTGTATACAAGGCAATTAAATATTCTCAAATAAGAATAACCAACAATTTGACTGGACTATACCTCCTAAGGAATTTTTAAGTTGATGATAGTTAATGGTGACCAATTCAACAAAAACCTTGATGTATTCGTTAACTCAACCTAGAATAATTTTTTGAGTCCAAAATTACGGAGCATGCTGTGGATTCTCTCAGAGAGTATTTAATTTATCAGTTTCATAACTCTATTTTGTTGTGGTATCATCTATATAATGTGGCATCTCACTATACCCTCATTCTTACAAAAACTTAGCAAATTCACCTTTATAGTATTCCAAGCTATTATCCATGTACATCTTGATTGTCATCCAATCTATTTTTTCACCATGACCTTCTACTACTTGAATTTAACAAACACCTTATCTTTGTGTTTCAAGAAGTACACTCAAACCTTCTGTAAGTAATTATCAATAAACATAAAAAGAAAATTGATGTCCACTCATATAATCAGAGTTTTATAAAGTTCTCTCTTTAGCTTCATTCGCTTTAGCTTCCAAGACATTTTCCTTCTTATTATCGTTTTTCTTTTTTCTCTTCAAACATTTTCTCTTAATGTGCCCTTTCTCATGACAAGAGAAGCAAGATATTTTCAATGCCTTGACTTGGAGCTTGACTTCCTCTACTAATTGAACCCTTCTCCTTACTTCTACCTCTTGCAATCAAGCCTTCTCCTAATTAGTTTTTCTCTATGGCTCTAGATACTCTTCTCTTTAACTCTTGAGAAGTTATTACTAATTGAATGCTTATAAATTAGGATAAGCTCATTTCTTGCCATGTATTTTGGAGGCGTATAATTATCATTTAACTTTTTTCCTTCTTTTTTTTGTTCCCTTTTATCCAAACAAGATAATTAATATTACCTTTCTTTGTCCTTCCATCCTTTCCAGACAAGAGAAGAAGAACAATCATTTCTTTTCCTTTCTTTCCTTTAATCTCTTTTTTTTCTTTCTTTCTTTCCTTTCCCTCCAAAGATCTAAAGAAAGCGTTTATATTTCTCATGCTACCTTCCTCCACCTTCAAGACACCCTCCCCCTCCCCCCCCCCCCCCCCCAAACCAAAAAAAAAAAAAAATTGATTCCCATGATTTGATTTCTCTCAACTCTGCTTGACCTCTGGGATCCCTGTCACCCATCATCACGGGCATGGGCATTCCCTTCTTTAAGGCAGATGCTCTCTACCATCCCCACTCATCAGCTTCCTCTCATGGCATAGATCTCTGTCTCAGTCACCATGCTCTTCTGGTCCCTCAACAAGGCCAATGTGAAAGCTCCAACATGAAATGTAGGTGATGATTATATTTTATTTTATTTGGTAACCACTTGTAGATATCTCTCAACATCTTAGACATAATCCTCAAAATATTGATCCGCTAATTAAGAAAGTGATAACTATATCTTTTTTAAAAATTAAAAAAAAGGGCCTATTTGATGAGAATAGGTGAGATAAGGGAGTTGGGGTTTCTCTATAAATTGAATTCCCTTCCTCAAAGTTTTTCATATCATACGTGAGAAAATATATGGATCATTTCTGAAGGTTTATCATACATGAGAAAACTATATGGTACTAGAGAGAGATTGGGTTTGGGTTCATTGTACGATTGCTTATTGATTGGAAGCACTCAATCATTCATTGATCCTGTTATTTCATATTTAATCTATAAAATATGCCTATGTAAATTTAAAATTTCTTATAGAAAAATCAACAGAAGCCCATGGAGGCTGGATTGCGGTGGTGGGAGATCAGGGAGATCGCATCTAGGATCACTCAGCTCTAGTATGGCCAGTTCCAGCGGACGAGCAGCTCTTCCTACCTCTCTGAGGCCCTCGTCAATAAGCAACTCTGGTTCCTTGCTAGGTTCTTGATTGTTTGCCTTGTGCTCAGCCGAAGGGAGATGGTCAGCCGCTTGGCAAATCAGCTCAAGACATTGGTGGATGAGTCCAAGAGGAATTCCTAAGAAATAGAATTCAAAAAGCGGAAGCATATGATCCATGAGATAGCTAAGTTTCTTAAAGTTAAATACACCTTTTATGAATACGAGGCCTTTGAGATTAGCTTTGCCTTTGATCCACATCTAGACTCTCATTATTCCAGTGAAGCTTCTTCCAACATTTAAAAAAAAAAAACGTCTAGTTTTACGTGGTGCTATCCTAAGAAACTATTGTCACAATGAGGTCAAGTTCACGGAACTGACTTTGGATACCATTAAGATTCCTTGGTGTCTAGAATGCGAACAATGTGGTTTGTTCTCTATGAAGAATAGTAGTGCTGATAGTAGTCATAATAGAATAAATTTATTTATTTATTTATTTTTGCTGCTGCTTTAAAACATTGTGTAAATTTGAAATATTAAAAGACTCTTAGAAGTTAGAAGTTTTTTTTTTTTCTTCTTCTTCTTCTTCCTCCTCTATTTTTTTAATGAAAAGTTAGATAGAAGAGTATTAAATACCCCTTAGCGGGCACTCGCTTACAAAACCGATTTAGAAATTTGGTTTTTTTTTTTTAAGTGCATGGTGGCATTTGTCAAAAGGTATTTAATACTCCATTTAATCAGCTTTTTACCGAAAAGTTATTAAATGAGGTATTAAATGGCCCTTAACAATTCTCTGAAAAGTTTTTCCTCCTCATTCTTATTTTTATGAGTTATTAAATGCCCTTAATTAACGTGCTCCTCAGGGCACTTGCTAACAAAACCCTCACAAAAACTTATTAATCCTCAGGGCTCCTCGAGGACACGTAGAAGGTGATACAATGAGCAGCTGTGATGGATGGTTGCCACGCTAACAATGCCACAACCGATTAGGAACTTTTGAATACACCCACATGACTTATAAAACTTCATAAAAAATAACAATGCAAGTCATGAGCACAGGTTGTAAATATAAATTAATTAACTATCATGTCCCAAACTTAATTTTATTTAGACACATGACATGGCTATACATTGTCTAAGGTATAGCCCAAAGAATATAAAAAATCTTTTTTCCATCATCAATTTCAACAATAACGTAATATAACATTATTAATATCCAAACCATATAATACCTCAAATATAATAATAAATTATTTATTTATAACTCTTTTTATACTTCAAACATATCATCCTTTCGAATTCCAGCCCTCCTCATCCTATAACTCATGAAAAGGCAATTAAAGTATCACAACTAACAACTTAGTAAGAAATCTACGCCTCTAGTTAGATCAAGCATATCGAGCATACAATAAATGAATTTAATACAATAGATTATCAATCATACAATAAGTTAAAGTAATTTATTAAGTTTAAGATATAATTTCAAAAAGTATGCATACCGAAATATAACTCCATTTTCAAAACATGTAATGCACCGTTTTAAAAAGCTCTTTCTTTTTAGGAAAAAAAATGAAATATGCTTCTCTCATGTCTTCGGTGACTATAGCCACGATTGGACTTGGGACAAAGTTTAAAAAAAAAAAAAAAAAAAGACTAAAGACTAGCTCCTAAACATAGCATATGCTGTTAAACAAACATGTTTAGCTATTAACCCAAATTAAATAGGCTCAAAAGGAAACTAGCTCTGATTCATACAATTAAATATACCAATAGTCATATACGTACCATTAATGATCAAACTCCAAAGTGACCGACTGGTTCTTAAAAGCAGAATATGTTGATGCCAATGATCAATTTCAACTAAATAGATCTAAAAAGATCATTTATGGCCAAAATAAACTAAATATGTTGAAGCCCTTGATGAACTGGTCGGTGTAATACTTGGGATCTTCCCGTTGAAGAGATAGCAGAACGCTGATGAGAGTTTTCCTATGACTTCTCTCATGATCACCTTCACCACCATCTCTTCTCCGACGATGCTCGTCAATAAATCCTTGCAGGATCTCCTCTCTCCACTTGTTGAATCGATCGATTCTACGCCTCACCCCTTGGAAGTCTATCACCCTCAATATCGGAAGGAAGTCGGAGAGATTTGACGCCCCAGCCAATGCCATTACCTGCTCCACCATCTCCATAAACTTTGCCGACTCTTCGGAGCTTGTCATATCCTCTGTATAATACCTCTTCCCGGCGACAGTCCTCATTATCACGTTCAGCGTCAACCGGAATAGCCTCGGCTTGAGCTCCACCCTCGCAAACTCCCTTTCCCTTCCAACCGATTCGCGGAACAGCCCGCGTGTAAAAGCTCGGACCTCCTCGGCTCGGATGTCGGATAGAGATTGGAGGCGGCTGGAGGAAAGGAGCTCGATGGTGGCGATGCGGCGGAGGTTGCGCCAGTGGGGACCGTAGGGGGCGGTGGAGAGGGTGGTACAATTATAGGCGAGGCGGCGAATTGAGGGCAGCTGGGGGCGGTTGGCGAGGGCGATGTCGTTCTTCGTGAAGCACTCCTCGGCGAGTGGGACGGAGGAGACGACGAGGACCGGGCGGGAGCCAAAGCGGAGAAGGAAGGCAGGGCCATAGCTGGCGGAGAGGGCGGCGAGGGTGCGGTGGAGGGGCTTCTTGAGAAGGTGGAGGTGGCCAACGATTGGAAGAGAGGGAGGACTTGGGGGTGAGTACTGGCTCTTCTTTGTAAGAGGAATGCAGAAGAGGAAGACTTTGACAAAGAGGAGGAAGGCGAGGCGAGGGCGAGGGCGAGGGCGAGGCTAGAAAGGATGGACTTCATATGACTGTGGGTGTGGGATGGAGAGCGGAAAGAGTCCGAGGGATATATTTATGGTCGAAAATTAGGTTAGATGCAGCTCTTATCGAATGCTCGCGGGTTGTGAAAAAAGATTATTAAACACGTGGCACTTGTTGATTGAGCAAGCTGCACCTAAGTATAATTGCCGTATATATGGTTCTCTATTAGAAATTATTAATTGTGGTTGTATGCTTGTGCGCATACGTGGATAATTTTGGAAAGAAATTTTTTTTTGAGAATTAAAAAAAAAGTCTTTATGAAGTTAGACGAAGATAAGGATAATCAATAATACCATCGGCTTGAATCACGTACGAACGCTTTTCTTAAGCGTTATTTGCATCATTTCGAATGCTCTATAAGTAAATAACAATATGCCGCATAGGATACGATGAGCCTTGAATCGAGTTGCACCAAAGCACTAATGAAAACTTGATTATAAACAAGAACTGAGATTAATCTAGTTTGATTTGTATGTGTATTTATAGAGGTTGAGATCCACAACGCTAGTGCCTAGAATGCGTCGATTCTCATAGAGTCGCATCGCTTCGCAAGACATCTGAGGCAAAATCTTGAAATAGGTAAAAAATTTTAATCGAACCATCATGCCGCTTCGGCTTCTGAGGCGAGAATCGCCGCAAGAGAGTCTGCGACTATTCCCTTTCACACAACACACATACATGCACTTAGTTTATTTAAACAAAATCTTAATAATCCCCTACTTGTTTAAAACAAACTAAATCCACATCTAAAATTAAGGACAAGGAGCATTAATACAGCTAGGTATCTTTTGATTTGAACCTAACCTTAGTGAAACACCACAAAGCTTTAACGAAATTTCAGGTAGCATAAACGCTTTGAACCAGTTATTCCTTATATCAAGACAGGTAATATTTCACACACACTCCTTAGTATTTCTTGTCTATACCACATGCTTAGCACCATTTATAGCCATGTGCTCATCCATTTCATGAATATTTATGAGAGAAACTCCACTCTCACTTGATGGCACCATCTCAATATTCACATAGGTAAAATTCTTCTAGTGTCTTTGTTACTAATAGATACTTGTCCACAATAACTGAACTTCATTAAGAGTTCAAAGACTCAACCCTCCAACCGTAACAGCTAGTATTCACAAGTTAGACACTTCGAGCCATCCACTTATCAACAATTTATTTTTACCATTAAACCTAAAACTAGTCATTTCCTAGTGTTAGGTTGGGTTGTCATCGTTGGTGGATCTTTAATCATGGAGTTTAAGACCCATACCAATTGAGGTCTTTTTCACTAAGTCTTTTGAAAGAGGTTTAGTGAAAGGATCAGCTAAATTATAACTGAATCTCACAAATGTGAGTAAAATTATACCATCCTTGATTAATTTTCTCACATACTCATGTCATATACTAATTTATCTAGACTTTTTATTGTACACTTTGCTGTAAGCTCTAGCTAAAGTAGCCTGGCTATCATAATGTATCGACATTGCTGATACATTTTCGCAAGTAAATAAAATTTCTAGAAGAAGATCCCTTAACCACTCAGCCTCTTGTCCTGCTGATGCAAGAGCCATAAACTCTGACTCCATGATCGAATGTGTGATACACGTTTGTTTTTTAGATTTCCAAGAAATCGCTCCACCTGCTAGTGTAAACACCCAACCTGTGGTAGATTTACTATCTTTCACACTCGATATCTATCTTGCATCGATATATCCTTCCAAAATAGCATAAAACTTTGAATAGTGAAGACCAAAATTTTGATTTTCATAAGATATCTAAAAACTCTCCCTAATGCCTTCCAATGCTCAATACTTGGACTGCTAGTAAACCTACTTAGTTTACTAACCACAAATGCTAAATCAGGTCTAGTGCATTGCATCAAATACATTAAATAACCAATTAATTGCATTTGCATATTTGAGTTGAGCCATAACTCTTCCATCATTCTTTGCAAGTTTTATACTTGGATCAAATAGAGTATTTACTTCTTTGAATTTCAGGTATTTGAACTTTTCTAACACTTTCTCAAAATAGTGTGATTGATAAAGTTCAAAACCCTCACTATTTTGTTTCACCTTGATGCCCAAAATAGTATTCACTTTTTCAAGATCTTTTATTTTGAATAAGGAGGTTAGAAACCTCTTCATTTCTAATATGCCTTTCATATCATTAGTGATGATCAGCATATCATCAACGTAAAGGCATACAAATATTACTATGTTCCTTTGCACCTTTGTATACAAGCACTTATCAAAAATATTGTGAACAAATCCATTAGAAAGTATGACTGTATCAAACTTTTTATGCCATTTCTTTGGAGCTTATTTAATCCATATAATGATTTAACAAGCTTACATACTTTATGTTCATTTTTCGATAAAACAAAACCTTTCGATTGTTTTATGTAGATCTCCTCATCTAGATCTTCATTCAGGAATGTTGTTTTAACATCCATTTGATGAACATATAAGTTATGCAATGAAGCCAATGCAAACAATACTTTGATTGTTGTTATTCTTGCTACTGGTGCATATGTGTCAAAATAGTCTATTCTTTCTTTTTGTCGAAATCCTTTGGCTACTAATCCAGCCTTATAGGTATTAAGAGTACCATCACTATGGTACTTCCTTCTAAACACCCCTTGCAACTAATGAGTTTAAACCCATTTGGTAGATCAATAATTTCCCAAGTGTGGTTAGCTATAATGGAATCCATTTCATCTTGTATAGATTATTTCCAAAAAGCTGAATCTCTTGAAGCCATACTTCCTTAAAGGTTTTAGGATCATCTTCCACTTGAAGAATAATAGGTACCTTACGGATAAATTTTTCTCTACTTCCTTCAACCAAATAAAGGAAAATAAGTTGAGGGTCTATTTCATCGGGTCCTAAATCCTTAGTCTTTCGGATTCTCTTACTTTTTCGAAGCTTCGATTATTCTTCAACAACCTTTGAAGATCTCTCCTTATGAGAATTATTAATTTTTAAATTTGTAGGAGCTTGAGAATTATTACTCTTTAAATTCTCAAGAAACTCCACATCTCTAGATTTCACTATCACATTAGACTCTAGATCCAAGAGTCTATAAGCTTTGCTATTTGTGGCATAACCAACAAAAGCCCTTCTCATCCCTCTGGGACCCAATTTGGTCCTTTTGGGGTCTAGGTTCTTAAGTAGGCAAAACACCCCCACACTTTGAAATACCTAATATTGGGCTTTCTTCCTTTCCATATCTTATATGGAGAGGTTTGAGTTTTCTTTAAAGGAATTCTATTTAAAATATGACAAGAAGTAAGTAAAGCTTTACCCCATAAATTAAAAATGGCAATTCAAAATACATTAATATAGCATTAATCATCTCTTGTAATGTTCTATTCTTATGTTCTGCCAAACCATTTTGTTATGGTGTACGTAGTGCGAAACATTGATGAATAATGCTATTTTCTTCACAAAATGCATTAAAATTATTAAAAAAAGATTCTTCACCCCTATCGCTTCTAAGGATTTTAATATTTCTACCTAACTGATTTTCTACCTTCACTTTATATATTCTAAAAGCATGAAAAGCATCATCTTTATGCTTTAATAAATAAACATATATGAATATAGAGAAATAATCAATAAAGGTAATGAAATATCTATTCTCACCTCTAGTTAACATGCCATTAAATTCATATATATCAGAATGCATAAGTTTTAATAAGTTGGAATTTATCTTAATGCTCTGAAATGGTTTCTTAGTCATCTTTGATTTAATGCATATTTCACATTTATTGAACTCATCAATTTTGTAGAAAATCAAACCATAATTAACAAGCCTTTTCATAGTACTAATTCCAATATGTGCTAGTCTACCATGACATAATGTAATTGAGTCAAGCATATAAGCGGAAGGAACATCTTTATTAATAGCAATGTTAATGATACATAATCTTGACCATTCCATCACTAGAATAGCCCTTGCCAACAAATACACCATTACGGGTCAAGATAAGTTTGCTCGACTCAAAAATAGATTTTATTCCTGGTTTGCCTAAAAGATTCCCACTAACAAGGTTCTTATTCATATTCGGCATATGCAAGACATTTGCTAAAGTAATTTTCTTGCCAGAAGTGAATTTGAGTTCCATGTTTTCTTTGCCATACACTTGGACCGGCCTTCATTGCCCATTTGTATCTCTTGTCCATCGGTGACATCCATATAAGTCTTGAACATAGACTTGTCATAGAAACATGGACGGTGGCATAAGTATCGTACCACCATCCGAAGATCTTGCCATGGACCATCATGACTTCGCTCACAGCGGTGATGATTTCATCATTGTCAACGTTGGTGGCATTTGCTTCCTTGATTTGGCCCCTACTGTGTCTGCAGTCATGAGCAAAATGCTCAGATTTGCCACACACATAACAGCTGATGAGAATTAGTGACATTAAGACAAGGGGAGAAAAATAGGGGAGAAGGAGGGCTTACGAGCTCTCTGTTTTCTCTTTCTTTTTCTGTTCTCAGAATCCCATCTGCTGCCCCCTTTAAATAGAAACAAAGGGGCAGCAACCCATCCAAGGGGCATGAAGAAAGGGTGGAGACATTTTACATGAGGAGCGCTTCTATCCGCTCCGAGGGGCGCCAAGGGTCCAAGGGGTCTTCGGTTCAAACCCCACCAAGTACATATTAAATATTTAATTTATTAAATTATTTTATTAATAAATTTAAATAATATTTAATAAATTAAACTCATTTAAATTTGAAATAAAATGATTCAAAAAAGGACTAAGGCCCCTAGTCAACCCAGACTAACCAAGTCAACCCAAACTAACCAAATCAGGCTGAAATTCGAATCCAATTCGAATTTGATCATCATAAAAAATCTAGAAAATCCTATAAATTTAGATTAAACTCTAGATAGGCTGCCCAACACATGGCTAATGTTAATTTAAATCTAACTTAAATTTATTAGCCTAATCAGCAAGCAAATGGACCTAAACAGATTAAGTCAGGAGCTCGGGTTAGCCCACATATGCTAGTATGCGATCTTGGCCAACCAATTAGGATCCAAAAATCCTAATAAAAATATTTTCAACTTCTTCAATTAATTTTCTATTGTGTGTGACCCTCTGGGTTCCTCATCTAGCCAGCAGTAGGTTTTTGATTTAGCCCGATTATGTATCCGACTATCTGAACAGGTCAAATCGGGCTAACTTAAACTGTCAATCTGGACCAACCTTCAAATTGACTTATGAAATCAATCTAATTGATTTATAAAAACCTACAAGACAAGATTGACATCTAGCAATGTGTCATGCCTACCCAGAAGATGAGGAATTTGATAGAAATTATCAAAATACCCTTTAGTGGCAAGTTACGTGCAATTCAATCCTTCGATATTTCTTTATCCCGATTAAGTGATGGGCATGGATAAATGTCAAACCCTCATACTTAATCCATTTGAATCTCTAATCATTAATGAAGACTCAACCGATGATAAATAAGAAAACCTTTTCTAATTTCATCATACTTTGATCAAAGATTTTTGAGTCAACATTTGATGAGATTACTTGGGATAAATACTCCTCTTACTAGGAGTCATCGATTCCTTGTTGACCTACTCATTACCTTCATACACAATCCTTCATATCTAGCATCACCCCGTACATAACCTTTTGTTATGAATGAATATGAACCAAAATATGGATTCATGTGCACAAGATACTATGGTGGTCTCAGGTCTAAGGATTACTTGCACAACTCCCACTTAGAGAACAATCTATTATGACAAGTAAGTAAAACTTCCATTTGATGTTCTCCTGTCGGATCAATTCAGTGAACTCATAACCTAATGAGCACCCACATCTTTGTATTAGTGTCCCTACACAAGTGGTCGTGAGACCAACCACCCTCACAATCGAGCATACATAAGATGTGCTAGTCTATCCGGATTCATCGATCCCCAAATCGATGATCCTATGACTAGGAAATATTCTAGATTAGGGTTTATAGGTTTTAGGTCTCACTGTTATCTTTGTAACCCTAAAAACATTGCCCTATTCTATGGGGTTCATCATAAAAAATATAAGACACAGCATATGATGAAATATAAAATTGCCTCTATTATCATTCTTGAGTTGAGAGAAATTACAAATTTTGCCACTGATACAACAACTGTGATTGGCTTTCAGGGCATAATTCTTTCAATCTCCCACTTGCACTAAAGCCAATCGCCCTTGTATTTAATACCCATACAATCAAGATGGCGATCTAACTGCTGTAGTGGAAGGGCCTTAGTGAATGGGTCTGCTATGTTGTTCTTTGTTTCAACTCGTTCTATCACCACATCATGTCTTTCAATGATGTCTCGAACGAGGTGGAAGCGTCTCAGGATGTGCTTGGATTTATGGTGAGACCTTGGTTCCTTCGCTTGTGCCACAGCTCCAGTGTTATCGCAATATAATGGCACCGGCTGTTGTATAGTAGGAACTACGTCTAATTCGGTGATGAACTTCTTCATCCAACAGCTTCCTTAGCGGCTTCACTTGCAGCTATGTACTCTGCCTCAGTGACTGAATCAGCTACAGTTGGCTGCTTGGTACTTTTCCAACTCACTGCTCCTCCATTCAGAGTGTAGACATACCCTGATATAGACTTACTGTCATCTGGATCAGATTGAAAACTAGAATCTGTGTAGCCTTCTAGTTTTAAGTCTGATCCTCATATATGAGAAAAACATCTTTAGTCCTTCTCAGGTACTTAAGAATGTTTTTTACTGCTTTCCAATGATCCTCCCCTGGATCAGCCTGAAATCTGCTTACTATGCCCAAAGCATAAGCAACATCAGGTCTGGTACATAACATTGCATACATAATTGATCCTACTGCCGAAGCATAAGGAATCTTATTCATCCTATCTCTTTCTTCTGGAGTCTTAGGAGACATCCTTTTAGATAGGTGTATGCCCTGACTCATGGGCAAATAACCTTTCTTACTTCCCTCCATATTGAATCTCTTCAATATTAAGTCTATGTACCTGGATTGGGATAACCCTAGCATCCTCTTAGATCTATCTCTATAGATCTTTATTCCTAAAATATAGGATGCTTCTCCCAAATCCTTCATGGAAAACCATTTTGACAACCAAGTCTTGACTGATTGCATCATTGGAATATCATTTCCAATGATAAGTATGTCATCCACATACAAGACCAAGAAGACAATGGCACTCCCACTTATTTTCTTATATACACACGGTTCATCCGTATTCTTGATGAAATCAAATTCCTTAATAGTTTCATCAAAACGAATGTTCCAACTCCTCGATGCTTGCTTTAATCCATAAATAGATTTTCTAAGTTTGCATACTTGGTTTGGTCTCCCACTTGAGACAAACCCCTCTGGCTGTGACATATAGACTTCTTCCTCAAGATTTCCATTAAGGAATGCAGTCTTAACATCCATTTGCCATATTTCATAATCATAGTATGCAGCAATAGCAAGCATAATCCTAATAGACTTGAGCATGACAACTGGCGAAAAAGTTTCATCATAGTCAATACCATGTCTTTGCTTGAAACCTTTTGCCACTAACCTAGCCTTGTAGGTTTCTATTTGCCCATCTGCTCCAATCTTTCTTTTGAAGATCCATTTGCACCCTATTGGGATAATTCCCTCAGGTGGGTCAACCAAGATCCAAACCTGGTTGTCATACATGGAGTCCATCTCGGATTTCATGGCATTAAGCCATTTGTCGGATTCCTTACTCTCGACTGCTTCCATATAGGTCAGGGATCATCATTTTCAATGACGTTGGCTTCATTATTGTTTCAATCATAAAACCATATCTAAGAGGTGCTTTCCGCACTCTTTCTGACCTACGAAGAGGAGGTGTATGTTGTGGTTGTACCTTATCAATTTGTACTTCTGATTGAGGAACTTGAGTTTGTTTATTTTGAATTTCACTTAATTCGATTATTCTGCCATTACTTTCTTCTTGAATAAATTCCTTTTCCAAAAAGACAGCATGCCTACTAACAAATACCTTTTGTTCAGTAGGATGATAGAAAAGGTATCCAATACCTTTTTGAGAATAACCAATGAACCTACATTTTTCAGCCCTAGCATTTAGCTTATGTACAAATTCCTTTTTAACATAAGCTGGGCAACCCCAAATTTTAAGATGTTTAAGACTTGGCTTTCTGCCATTCCATAATTCATATGGAGTGCTAGGAACTGATTTTGATGGTACCCTGTTTATTACATATGCAGCAGTTTCTAGGGCATAACCCCAGAAGGATACTGAAGATCCGTGAAGCACATCATGGACCGTACCATATCAAACAAGGAACGTTCCTCCTTTCAGCTACACCATTTAATTGTGGTGTATATGGAGGTGTCCATTCAGAGAGAATACCATTATCCTTAAGATGATTAAGAAACTCGCTGGATAAGTATTCACCTCCTCGATCAGATCGAAGGATTTTAATACTTTTTCCAGTTTGTTTCTCAACCATATTTTGATACTCTTTAAACTTTTCAAAGGCTTCGGATTTATGTTTCATAAGATACACATATCCGAACCTTGATAGATCATCTATAAATGTGATGAAATAAGAGTATCCTCCTATAGCTTGAGTTGACATGGGTCCACATACATCTGAATGTATTAACCCTAATAACTCAGTTGCCCTTTCTCCATGTCCAGTAAATGGAGACTTGGTCATTTTTCCCATGAGGCAAGATTCACAAGTTTCTAATGATTGAAAATCATAAGGTCCAAAGAAATCTTCTTTGTATAACTTGTTAATCCTTGACTCACTTATATGACCTAATCGGCAATGCCAAAGGAATGTTTCATTGGTATCATCTCTTTTTCTCCTTTTGTTTTCAACAAGCAACACATTATCATTGAGTGATAGAGTTAAAAGACCATTCACAAATTTTCCATTCCAAAGAAGTCATTTGAATAAGATATAGAGCATCCATTGCTCTCAACTTTTATTTCATAACCTTGTTTTAATAACAACGGTACAGAAATAATATTTCTGACTACATTCGAATAAAATAACAATCTTTTAATTCAAGTATTTTGCCTGTAGGCAATAATAACAAGTAGGTTCCAACAGCTTCTGCATGGATGGTCTCTCCACTCGCGCCATAAAGCTTGAAGTCACCTTTCTCCAACCTTCTAATTTTGTGAAGCCCCTGCAAAGATTTGCATATGTGAGCCCCACATGCGGTATCCAATACCCATGAATCAGAAGTTGAAGAACTCAATGATAAGTTTGTTTGTATCATTAACAAACCTTTTGATGCTTTATCAGTATCCTGTTTCAAACTTGCCAGGTACTTCTTACAATTCTTCTTCCAATGTCCCTTCTTACCGCAGAAGAAACAAGATCCATCATCTGAAGACTTCTTTGCCTTCTTCTTCTTCTTGATGCTCCTTTTAGGGTTTAATTTTTTTAAACCCTTCTTCATCACCTCTTTCTTCTTCCCATCGATCAGAAGAAGATGAGCCTTTTCTCCCTTAAAATGGCTCTCAGCAGTCTTAAGCATGTTAAGTAGCTCTGGTAATGTAAGATTCAATTTATTCATGTGGTAGTTCATGACAAATTGTGAGAAGGAATCTGGGAGTGACTGCAAGATCAGATCCTGATTTAGCTGCTCGTCCATGACGAAGCCTAATTGACCTAATTGGGTGATTAAGTCAATCATCTTTAGGACATGAACCTGAACAGGCGAGCCATCACTCATATGTGCACGAAACAACTGCTTAGATATCTCATATCTTGCAGTCCTACTATGCTCTCCATACAACTCTTTTAAGTTGAGAAGTATGGACTGAGGTTCATCTTTTCATGTTGCCTCTGGAGCTCATTGCTCATTGAGGCCAACATGATGCACTTGACAGTCATACTGTCATTCTGCCACATCCTTAATGTGGCCCTTTCCTCCTCGGAAGCATCTTCTCCGATCGGATCTGGATCCGGAGAATCAAGAATGTAGGAAATTTTCTCCTGAGCTAATACAATCCTCAGGTTCCTCAACCAATCGACATAATTTGGTTTGGTTAGTTTATTAGCATCTAAAATGCCCCGCAGTGATAATGATGAAGCCATTTAATTGTATACATGAATAGACCACTCAAAAATGATAATCACAATTAGACAAGGACTTTGAATCTAATTGTGTCTCCCACTATTTTCTTCGAATACCATAACCCTCTACTATGTTAAACGAGAAACCAATATCCGATTTCTTTAGTGGGGTTGAGATCCCAATTCCTTATAAATGCCTTGAGTTTGCTCAACAAACATTTATAAGTTCAAGGGTAGGAAATTCCCTTTCCAATTTCATCAACATTACACTTGCCTCTAAGACACTTATAGCCTTGTGTTTGCACAACAAACAATAATGTCTTAGTTTAGTCAGACCCTTCATTCTATATAGTCATGATTGAATAATGTCACCCTTGAGTTTGCTCAACAAAGTAACATTAACAAGCATACTATAAAGCATAATATGCACCAAGTCAAATTTTTACATCAAACCCTAATAGTAAGCCTTGAGTTTGCTCAACAAGCCTACTATAGTTTTGATATAATTTTGGCTTTGTATGAAGGAAGGCATTTTTGTAGTGCATTTATAACCAATTAGCATTTTCAATTCTAAGGTTTAAATTAATCGAATTGGCCAGGCAAGTGGAAGAGGTGTGGGAGTCCCCGTTCTTGCCTTAGACACCAAATAAATTTGGCCAGGTAAGTAACGGAACTAATTAAAAAACCACATTCTCTTTACCTTCCCAGAACCACTTTTCTTAGACACCAATCGATCAATTAATCCCTAAAAAGGATTTGCTTCATGATAATATAACACTACAACTAAATATAATTTTTAGGAGGGCTTTTATCGTCTCGAGCACATCCTTATGTTTCTAAGTATCACATATCCATTTATGTGCATAGTGTGTCATTAATCTTACAACATAATGACAACTAATACTTCTAAACATATTTCTAAATTAATTAGGGTTATAGTGAAACCCTAATCTTGTGGCATACAATCAATCAGTACATACTTCATCTCATCATATCAACTAATACGCATATTAGCCCTAATATGCATCACAAAAGCATATGATTAAAAAAAATAATAATCATCCGTTCTCATTACTTGTTCATGGGATAAGATCACATCGGCACCCCTACATATCATAGGAGATCCCATTGAATGGAAAGAGAGGGCCTTTAAAAAACCTACTTGGCTCTTATGACCAAATGGCTATGGTGACTAACCCAATCCTAAGTAGTTACTAGGACATTGCATTATATAAAGTATAATAGTCAATTATGTATAACATATATTGCTAATTATGCATCAGAACATAATGATTTACTTATTTTAACAATCATAATAATAACCATTTTATGAATGTAATATAGTCATATCATTACATTATGCATATCATGCCAATTAGGTTAAACATAACTTACTATTTTGCTATAAACATATAATGATCTATCAATTTAATCATTCATAATAGATTAATTTGATTTCTTCTTGAATGCATGAAGAAGGCTCTGATACCACTGATGGAAATTTTGGGATGCTTGAAGGCATGCTTTTCATAAACTTTAATCATTTTGAAAATAAACATCGCCAAAAGCCCTAATTTCCAAGATCGCCTTTATGCAGTTCAAAAAGTAAATCAATTAAAATCTAAAATAAAAGAGTAAGAAAAATACCTGGATTGCTAAATCCAATAATCTCCAAGAGGCACACAAGTGTATGCCCTCCAAAGGTGATCCACACGAGAATCAATTCGAAAAAGCACTCCTATTTGCTTGCTAGAACCTTCCTGGCAGCCTTTTTATCATAGCAGCCTTTTAATGCCTCTTTGGACTTTCTCCTCTTCAAAAGCTTTCTAAAAGCTTTCCAACAAGCCTCTACACACTCTAATAGCCTTTCTCTATCTCAACTTAGGGCCTTGTCTTAATATGATAGTGACATTAAGACAAGGGGAGAAGAACAGGGGAGAAGGAGGGCTTATGGGCTCTCTGTTTTCTCTTTCTTTTTCTGTTCTCAGAATCCATCTGCTGCCCCTTTAAATAGAAACGAAGGGGCAGAAATGAGAGGCATTGGATGGAGAGAAAGGGCGTCATCCAAGGGGCATGAAGAAAGGGTGGAGACGTTTTATGTTAGGAGCGCTTCTATCCGCTCCGAGGGGGCCCCAAGGGTCCAAGGGGTCTTCAGTTCAAACCCCACAAGTACATATTAAATATTTAATTTATTAAATTATTTTATTAATAAATTAAATGATATTTAATAAATTAAAATCATTTAAATTCAAATAAAATGGTTCAAAAAAGGACTAAGGCCCCAGACTAACCAAGTCAACCCAAACTAACAAATCAGGCTAAAATTCGAATACAATTCGAATTTGATCATCATAAAAAATCTTAAAAAATCCCATAAATTTAGATTAAACTCTAGATAGGCTGCCCAACACATGGCTAATGTTAATTTAAATCCAACTTAAATTTATTAGCCTAATCAGCAAGCAAATGGACCTAAACAGATTAAGTCAGGAGCTCGGGTTAGCCCACATATGCTAGTATGCGATCTTGGCCAACCAATTAGGATCCAAAAATCCTAATAAAATATTTTCAAATTATTCAATTAATTCTCTATTGTGTGTGACCCTCTGGGTTCCTCATATAGCCAGCAGTAGGTTTTTGATTTAGCCCGATTATATATCCGACTATCTGAACAGGTCAAATCGGGCTAACTTAAACTGTCAATCTGGACCAACCTTCAAATTGACTTATGAAATCAATCTAATTGATTTATAAAAACCTACAAGATAAGATTGACATCTAGCAATGTGTCATGCCTATCCAGAAGATGAGGAATTTGATAGAAATTACCAAAATACCCTTTAGTGGCAAGTTACCGTGTAATTCAATCCTTCGATATTTCTTTATCCCGATTAAGTGATGGGCATGGATAAATGTCAAACCCTCATACTTAATCCATTTGAATCTCTAATCATTAATGAAGACTCAACCGATGATAAATAAGAAAACCTTTTCTAATTTCATCATACTTTGATCAAAGATTTTATGAGTCAACATTTGATGAGATTACTTGGGATAAATACTCCTCTTACTAGGAATCATCAATTCCTTGTTGACCTACTCATTACCTTCATACACAATCCTTCATATCTAGCATCACCCCATACATAACCTTTTGTTATAAATGAATATGAACCAAAATATGGATTCATGTGCACAAGATACTATGGTGGTCTCAGGTCTAAGGATTACTTGCATAACTCCCACTTAGAGAACAATCTATTATGACAAGTAAGTAAAACTTTTATTTGATGTTCTCCTATCGGATCAATTCAGTGAACTCATAACCTAATGAGCACCCACATCTTTGTATTAGTGTCCCTACACAAGTGGTCGTGAGACCAACCACCCTCACAATCGAGCATACATAAGATGTGCTAGTCTATCCGGATTCATCATCCCCAAATCGATGATCCTATGACTAGGAATATTCTAGATTAGGGTTTATAGGTTTTAGGTCTCACTGTTATCTTCGTAACCCTAAAAATATTGCCCTATTCTATGGGGTTCATCATAAAAAATATAAGACACAACATATGATGAAATATAAAATGCCTCTATTATCATTCTTGAGTTGAGAGAAATTACAAATTTTGCCACTGATACAACAACTGTGATTGGCTTTCAGGGCATAATTCTTTCAACAACTTCCCTTGGGTTTCTTTTTCTTGAACTTCTCTTGATTCTTTTTGGGACCAAGATAGTTTGCTTTGCCATCCTTTTTGTCCTTCTTAGGCTTGCTTACAGCATTGACCTTTGAAGACCTCGATTCAGCGTTGACATTCTCCAACTTCTCCCTCACCCTTGATTTCTTCTTGATTCGAAGGTGTTTCTGAATTTGCTCCAAGGAAAAATCCTCGTTATTGTGAAGACGTTTTTTTCTATAGCCCTTCCAAGATGATGGTAATTTTGCGATTATCGCACCGACTTGAAAAGACTCAGGAATATCTATTTTCACTGCTTTGATTTGTTGACAATCACTTGCAATTCATGTACTTGTGCAAGAATTGACTTCTCATCACACATCTTAAAATCAAAATATTTAGAGATGAGAAATTTGTTTGTACCTTCCTCCTTGGCCTTGTACTTATATTCCAATGTATTCCATATCTTTTTGACGATTGTGTGTTAGTATATAGGTCATACAATCAGTCGGATAAAGCGTTGAGGATGTGTCTGCAGCATATGAATTTATCCTTCCTTCACTTCTTGCACTCTGCCTTGACTTTGTCGGAGTTGTTGTCAGTTGGCTCCAGTATAGGCACCAAGTCCGGATTGAAAATGTAGAAGATCTTTAACATAGTAGGAAGAAACTTTAACTTATCTTGCCAATGAATGAAATTAGTGCCATCGAATCGATCGAGTCTGATAAGATCTTGGTTCATCAACTTGATGGTGGCAACAAAAGTCTCGGTCTCCATTGAGATAATGCTTAAGATTTTTGAGAATTTAAGAAAAGGGTAGTCTAGATGAAGTTAAGGATAAGGATCGAGAGAGATGAAGATAAGGATAATCAATAACACCACCGGCTTGAATCACGTACAGAACAGTTTCTTAAATATTATTTGCACCCTTTCAAATACTCTGTGGGTGAATAAAAAAATGCTGCAGGATACGATAAGCCTTGAATCGAGTTTGCACCAAAGCATTAATGAAAACTCGATTGTAGAAAAAAACTGAGATTAATTTGGTTTGATTTGTGTGTGTATTTATAGAAGTTAAGATCCACAACGCTGGTGCCTGGAATGCGTCGATTCCTGGAGAGTTGCATCACTTCGCAACACATCTGAGGCAAAATCTTGAAACAAGAAAAAAAAAAAATTTAATTGAACAATTACGCCGCTTTGGCTTCTGAGGCAAGAACCGCCGCAAGAGAGTCCATGACTATTCCCTTTAACATAACACACATACACATACTTAGTTTATTTAAATTATTAATTATCGTATATATGGTTCTTTGTTCTATTAGAAATTATTAATTATGGTTGCATGCTTGTGCGCCTACATGGATAGTTTTGGAAAGAAATTTTCAGACTGAGAAGATAATGCTTCCTGAAATGATGCAAAAAATAATTAAGCGTGCATTTCATTTGGGATGCTGATTGTTCAACTGCAGCATATACATGCATACATACATACATACATACATATGTGTATATATATATATATATATATATATATATATATATATATATATATATTAGCTTAGAGTAATTCTTAGCCTACGTAATGTGAGATCGTGATTTGGATTACTTATACCATACATAATGAAGAAACCTTAGACCAATATTTCAAAGCTTGAAACCGCATCACTGCATATTATCAGATTTCTTGCACATGCATCACAAATGTTGAATTCTGGTGCTTTATAATAGTAAACAATAATTAAAATTAATGAAAGGTAGACCTATCATCATCAACCGTGTAACATCGTGTTTGCAGGGCTTCTTGATGATGCATGCGAGTTGAGATGGGCTGAGCCCTCGTATAGCATGACATAGAGGTTCCCAGCTCACCAATTAGCTAATGGTGAAAGTTCTTTAGATGCTCCCAGTTGTTTGGTTGCCTGTAACAAAGCAAGCTGCAACTCTCCTTGTTGTAACCAATAGACAGGCAGCCTGACTTCTTTTCGAAGGACGCACCATTAAACATGTTTCAGTTTGGATGAGATTGGCAAAAAGATCCAAGAATTTATCACGAAGTGCTGCCGCCACTGGTACGCTTTTTTTTTTTTTTTGACACTTCCAGATCGACACTTGCACTGAAAGTAGATACAACAACTTGTTTGCAAGGGCTTGTGTCCACATTGACGTCACCGGAACATTTAATTTCTGATGCAGCCCTGCCATGCTTCTGGCTGCATGTGCTGTATAACCTGTAAGAAATTCTGTAATACGTAAGAAGTTCAAGGATGTGAAGAAAGGAGAGGTTTTAGAAGGTGAATGCTCTGTATGAAGTTTTGAATAATGAGATTGAACATCAGTTTTCTAGAGAAAAAAAAAAACTTTTGAAAGTACCTAAGTTGAACTCTTATATGAAAATTGTTGTTGCAGATTTCTGTTCTTTAACCTAGAGTTGAGAAGGTAACACATCGGGATTTGGGTCGTGTTCTCCCGTCCTTGCAGACCTGAAAAATAATCTTCTCATAGAGATTAAGATGGGTAGTTCCTGCGAAAGACCCTCCGATGCCCAAGTTAGTGAAAACCTTTGGCTGAAGATAAAGTGGAGAATGTTAATAAAGAAATGCTCCAGAGAAGGTCTCTAAATAGCAATGGTGATTTTAAGAATTTTTTAGTATGCTTTTGTGCTTACTTGGGGGGTCATGGGACCTGATATTTATATGATGCCGAAATGGTAAGTTGTTACTTGATTTCTCGGGCGCAGTTATGGAAATTGACGGCTAATAAGGATGATGGATGCATACCTTATCAGGAAATACGAGATCCAATTAATCATGGAGGGGAGGTGCCGTATTTGTTCCTTATTTCTATTTAGGGAGGCTCGTTCCGAGATCTTTATGATCGGAGCGATTTATTTTCCAAGATGCCGGCGTGATTCAGGCGACGATGATGTTTATTCTGAGGAGCTAAAGCTCAATGCTGCCGAGGTTTGGAGAATGTCTGGCCCTGTTAGGGGTCGGCTACTTGGCTTGGCTTTGTCGAGGTTCAGAGATTGCTCAGCCCTGCCGAGGTATGGAGATTGCAGTTATTCTTTTCTACAATGGAGAGTGGACTTCTTCTGAGCCTCACCACAGATGATGAGCTATAGCATGGGGATGGGCCCCATTGCTATTACATCCACCCATTAATGCAGAGACAATTTTGCATCCTCTAGTGCCAATCTATTGCTGCAAATTTTTGTTCAACCTGCGTTTGAGACGATAACGCATGTTAGGATTTGGGTCATGTTCTCCTATCCTTGCAAACCTATAAAATAGTCTTCTAGCATGGATTAAGGTGGATGATCCCTGCGAAAGACCCTCTAATGCCCAAGTTAGTGAAAACCTTTGTCCACATATAAGGTAAAGAAGGTTGTTGAAGAAGGACACTTCAGAGAAGGTCTATGGAAAGCAATGGCGTTTTTAAGAATTTCTGAGTATGCTTGTGTACTTACCTAGGGGGTTTTAGGATCTGATATTTATACGCTGCTGAGATGGTAAGTTGTTACTTGATTCCTCGAGCATAGTTGTAGAAACTGGCGGCTAATAAGGATGATGGATGCATACCTTATCAAAAAATACGAGATCCCATTGATCATGGAGGGGAGGTGCCGTAAATGTTCCTTGTTTCCGTTTAGGGAGGCTTGTTCTGAGATCTTTGTGATTGGGGCAATTTATTTTTTGAGATGCCTGGCGCGATTCGGGCGAAGATGATGTTTATCCTGAGGAGCCGAAGCTTGGTTCTGCCGAGGTTTAGAGAATGCCTGGCCCTGCCAGGGTCAGTGACTTGGCTTGGCTTTGCCGAGGTTCGGAGATTGCTTGGATCTGCCGAGGTATGGAGTTGCAGTTGTCCTTTTCTGCAACGGAGAGTGAAAACTTCTTCTGAGTCTCGAAGATGATGAGCTATAGCTCGGAGTTGAGCTCCATTACTGTTATATCCACTCATTAATGCGGAGATAATTTTACCCCGCATCAAAAATATATTATTGCCTACCACCAATCTTTTGCTACCTAATGGTAATGTATGATCCGTCGGACGAGCTCATGAGCACCCTATTCCTTGAAAACTAGAATGGTTGATGATGCTTTAAATAATTTACACTGGTATATCCTCGAAAATGCTTTCTATCCCTGCTGTTGGCTTATCTGGTGGCATTGTTATCAACGGAAAAAAGAATTTGGACGATAATTTCTGTTCTTCAAGGCAGGCAGGTGGCTGATGGTATTATTTATAATAACAAGCAAACTAATTGGATTATCGAGTGGCTTATGCTTCAACTATGGGCTGGAACGCATGGGCGTCTGAAATGAGATTAGTGAAGTATTGGAACTTATAGCAACCCAGCTTTTGGAGAGTTTTAACAGCATCATATCAGCCACAGGGAAGAGGGGCGGTAAACGCTTTGCGGAGAATGTAGGTGTCTGTCATTTTAAATAATTTATAGGTTTAACTGTATTGGTGAATCTTGGTTTCTCTCGACTAACCTGCACTTGGGGTAAAAATCGTGAAGGATTCACCCGAGTTTAGGAGAGGTTGGATAGAGGCTTTAGCCACAGGGATCGATAATTTCTGCCACTCATGTAGACAGTGCTTATTAAGATCCAGTTTGGCTTTGAGTATTTCTGGTGGAGCATTCTTCTTTGGACATGGTCAGCAAAGCATGGGGCTCATGGATCTCATGAAATTAAATTGTCTTAACAAACATGTATATATATATATTGATGGAAGTTTGGAGGAATCAGTTGATTCCCCTTAAGTAAATCGGCTTGCAAATTAAAATGCGCTAGAGAAGCTCTCAGTGGATGGAATAAAGGAGGAGCCTCTAATGATCAAATTCCAAAAGGGTTTTTGAAATATATCACAGACAGAACCTGAATTTTTCTCCCTTTTCTGGACATATGCCACCCCCTCCCTGCAATCTCTTTGATGCTTGTAACTAATACTGAGATTAAGTTGTCTATATTCTCTTTACCTGGATTATGCACCTACCCGACTTTGATGGATTCCCATCTGGTTTCTTCATTTCCTGTTGGAGCATAATTAAAGATGATATATATGTAACGCTATTCATCATTTCTCTGAGACTCTGTTCATTCCTTCCTCTTGGATGATTACTCATATGCGCTTAATCTCAAAGATCAGAAATCCTAGTAAGACGGCTCATTTTCACCCGATAAGTCTTTGCACTACTGTTGGGGGGTAAAATCGTCATTGCATTGATATCCATGCGAGGCGGCTAAGGCTGGCTGACCTCCTCCTCGCTGCCTTCCCTAGCTCGGCCTCCTCCGGGCCTCCGTAGCTCGGTCTCGTCCGGGCTTCCCTAGCTCGGTCTCCTCCGGGCCTTCGCAGATCGGCCTCCTCCGGGCTTCCGTAGCTCGGTCTCCTCCGGGCTTCCCTAGCCCGGCCTCCCCCGGGCCTCCGTAGCTCGGCCTCCTCCGGGCTTCCGTAGCTCGGCCTCCTCCGGGCTTCCGTAGCTCGGTCTCCTCCGGGCTTCCCTAGCTCGGCCTCCCCCGGGCCTTTGTAGCTCGGCCTCCTCCGGGCTTCCGTAGCTCGGTCTCCTCCGGGCTTCCCTAGCTCGGCCTCCTCCGGGCTTCCCTAGCTCGGCCTCCTCCGGGCTTTCGTAGCTCACTTATACCCAGCGATCCACGCCCCGACGTCTACCTCCGCGGAACCTGACGCGGGAAAGCTCAAGTCTACCCGAGCCGTTCCCTGAGCAGGGAATCATGTTGAGACGTGGCCTAAGGCCTATTGTAACCGCCTCAAGTCTACTCGCCCAGATTCCAAGACATCGAAGAGCTCTCCCAGCCGTCGATCCCTTAACAGACAAGGCGTGGATTCTAACGACCCCACGACGGCCTGATTCTGTCTACCCCCGTATCGTAACAACCTCAGAACCCTCCAGAAGATGCTCAAGTCCCCCAGGTGACAGTCTATAAAGATCAGATTGGCAGATTCCCTCAGGTACGCGACCCTGGATGCACGCAGCTCTGTGCACACACCTCTATCTCTCGCTCTCCTCCTCCCCTTTTTTGGAGCCTCCGATTGGCCACCCCCCGGAGAGGCCTCCCGGAGAGATCCACCTCCTCATTATCTGGTTGATCGCCGATTCCTTCCCCACTGACTTGAGCGTCGGAGGGTCTTCCGCGGAGGACCAACCCCAGCGTCCCTCCGCGTGTGGACTTCTTTTGCAGGTCCGCCGCACCCCCCTCTTCCCGGAGATCGACCGCGCCGAGTCGGAGGACGGATCCCGGCGGCAACAGATTGGCGCTAGAGGAAGGGCCTCAAGTCCCATCAAAACTTGAAAAAGGAGAAAAGGATCTTAATTCGGAGAAGAACCTCTCTGATGGCCAACCGGAAAAGAGGAGCAGCCTCTGATGCTCAGGGTCAGGTCGCCTCCCAAAGGCCTGACCCGACCGGCACCACGGCACCGCAACCTCCGCCTGTCGAGACTCCGTCGCCGCCTGCCATTCCGGTGACCCAGGACCAGTTTGCTACGCTGGTCCAACAAGTCCAGGCTCTCACCCACTTGGTCCAGGAGCGTCTTGCACCTCCTCCTGCTTCACACCCCCAGAAAGAAGCGGCGACTTCTTCTTCACCGGCAACCTCCTCCTCTGATCCGTGTGAATCAGCGGATCCCCCACATCGCCCCAGGGGGGACAAACCGGTCCCTCGAACCGGTTACGATGGAGATCTTCCCAGATCTCGGCGAGCCCGCTCCCTCTCTCCGGCAACGTCTCACCATGATTCGACGCCCTCCTTGCGGTTCTCCCGTCCGGCCGCTCCTCTCGCCGGCGAGGAGGAGATCCGCCGTCAGATCCGAGAAATGCGTCAGGAGCTGGACGCCGCCAAGCAGATCCATCTGCCTCAGCCCAAAGCAGAGCAGGGCATCCCTTTCTCTAAGGAGATCATGGAGGAAGTGATTCCCTCCCACGTCAAGCTGCCAACCGTCGAGCCCTATCACGGCTCCACTGATCCAGACGACCATCTCAGCAGCTTCCGGTCAATAATGATGTTCCACGGAGCATCTGATGCGATCCTCTGTCGGGCCTTCCCATCCACCCTCAGAGGATCCGCCCGAACCTGGTTCAACGCCCTGAAACCGGGTTCCATTGATTCTTTCGACGAGCTGAGCCACCTTTTTATTGGCCAGTTCGTCAGCAGCCGCCGCCACCGACGGAGATCCGACTCCCTCTCCGAAGTCAAGCAAAGAGAGGGGGAGTCCTTGAGAAGTTATCTTGGCCGTTTCAACAAGGCCATGTTAGAGGTGGACCACCTTAATCACGAGGTGGCTATGTCCGCCCTGGCGGGGGGAGTTTCAAAGGAGAGCGACTTCTATTTAGCAATGGAAGTCAGCTACCCCCCATGTTTGTCTGATATGATGGCCCTCGCGGACAAATACGCTCGGGTCGAGGAGTCGCGGAGAATGGCCCGCGCTGAACAGGCGAGGAAGAAGCAAGAGCCCAAAGTTCCCGACAGGCACCGCACTGTCCGTCGGCCAAGTCCACCTCGCCGCCAAAGAGTCCCTCCACCACCAAGGAATCGCTCCCGGAGTCCCCCTAGGCGATTCGATCGCTACACTCCGTTGACTGTTCCCCGGGCGCAAATCCTTATGGAGATAGAGCGCCAGCTTCCCCGACCAGTGCCTCTCCGAGGGAACCCAACCCGGAGAGATCCCGCCAAGTATTGCCGCTACCACAGGGAGCATGGCCATGACACCGAAGAATGCTGGCAGTTGAAGAACGAGATCGAGAGACTGATTCGGCGGGGACGTTTGGACCAGTTCAGAAGAGCACCTGAGCCGCCACAAGGAGGTGATCGCCAGCCCGAGCTCCCACAACTCCCTCCTCCACCAAATCCACCCGTGGTTGGCCGCATCAACATGATTGAAGAGGCCGGCGGGTCGAGCTTCGGGGGCAATGGTGATGCACCGATGCCAAAGAAGGCGCGCACGGGCGAGCTTTCCTTTTCTGATGATGATCTTCTTGGGATACAGCTTCCCCATGAGGACGCACTTGTCGTATCCCTAAACTTGAACAACTATGATGTAAGCCGAATCCTGGTTGATAGTGGAAGCTCGGTGAACGTTTTGTACCTCGGTGTGTTTTCCAGGATGAAATTGCTCATGGAAAACCTCCGAGCCGTGGATTCCACCCTGATGGGATTCACCGGCGACGTCATCGTCCCAGAAGGAATCGTCACCCTGACGGTCCGCGCAGGAACCTGGCCCCTCGTAGCCGTTGTACAGACCGACTTCTTAGTGACCGACCTCAGGTCCCCATACAACGCCATATTCGGCAGGCCGGGTCTAATGTCTCTCAAGGCGGTAGTCTCCATCCCGCATCTATCCATGAAGTTCCCCACCGAGCAAGGAGTCGGAGTAGTTCGGGGAAGTCAAGCTATGGCTCGGCAATGTTTCGTCATGAGCCTTCAGTCTAGAATGCCCGAGGTCGACGGGCTAGACGCTCGTGAGGATTTCGCCGAACAACGAGGAGAACCGGCGGAAGAACTAGAAGAAGTACCGCTAGACGAAGCTCGGCCCGACCGAACCATAAGGATCGGGTCGCTACTCGAAGGAGAGCCTCGTCGCGAGCTGATCAGATTCCTCCAAAGCAATGCGGACGTCTTCGCCTGGACCGCCTCAGACATGCCGGGGATTGACCCAGAAATCCTCGTCCATCGCCTCAATGTGGACGAGAGGCACAGGCCCGTTAAGCAGAAGAAGAGGAGCTTCGCCCCAGAGCGGCAAAAAGCCATTGAGGAGGAGGTCGACAAACTTATCAAAGCCAATTTTGTCCGAGAGGTGAACTACCCGAGTTGGTTGTCCAACGTCGTCATGGTGAAAAAGTCGAATGGCAAATGGAGGATCTGCATCGACTTCACCGACCTCAACAAGGCATGCCCGAAGGACAGCTTTCCCCTCCCTCGGATCGACCAGCTTGTAGATGCCACTTCGGGCCACCAAATGCTGTCGTTCATGGACGCCTATTCGGGCTACAATCAAATCCGGATGGCCCCCGAGGATGAAGAAAAGACCGCCTTCATAACCGACCGAGGTACCTACTGTTACCGAGTTATGCCCTTCGGTCTTAAAAATGCAGGAGCGACCTATCAGCGGCTGGTCAACAAGGTGTTCAAGGAGCAAATCGGCCGAAACATGGAGGTGTATGTGGATGATATGCTGGTCAAAAGCAAGGAAGCGCTGCGGCATGTTGAGGACCTCGCGGAGAGCTTTGCCACGCTGCGCAAATATGGAATGAGGCTCAACCCGACCAAGTGTGCTTTCGGCGTCAATTCCGGGAAGTTCCTCGGCTTCATGGTCTCCCAGCGAGGTATCGAGGCTAACCCTCAGAAGATTCAAGCTCTCCAACAAATGGCACCCCCAGCGTCTATTAAGGAGGTCCAGCGCCTAACCGGGAGGATAGCGGCCCTTAACCGCTTCGTGGCTCGGTCAGCCGAGAGATGCCTCCCCTTCTTCAAAACTCTCCGAGCGGCCAAAAATTTCCAATGGACCCCTGAGTGCCAGAAATCATTTCAAGATCTCAAAAAGTACCTCGGCTCGCCTCCGCTTCTCAGTAGTCCGATCCCAGGAGAGACTCTATTTCTGTACCTAGCCGTCTCGGAGGGAGCGGTTTGCTCAGTGCTAGTCAAAGAAGAAAGCAAAGTTCAGAGGCCGATCTACTATGTAAGTAGACTGCTCCGCGATGCGGAGACGAGGTACACCAGGATCGAGAAGATAGTGCTGGCTTTGATCACCTCGGTCCGGAAGCTGCGGCCTTATTTTCAGGCACATTCAGTGACGGTCCTCACCGATCAACCCATCAAGGCGGTGGTCCACCGGCCAGAAACATCGGGGAGGATGACCAAATGGGCCGTCGAGCTAAGCGAGCATGACATACATTTTCAACCTCGCCCGGCCATCAAAGCTCAAGTGCTGGCCGATTTCCTCCTCGAGTGCACCATCCCGGAAGACGGCTCTACCCCAAAAAGCCCCGAAGGACCAAAACCTGAAGCTCGGTGGCTCCTTCACGTCGATGGGTCGTCCAATGCCCATCACTCCGGTGCGGGTCTAGTCCTCACCAGCCCAGAAGGAATGATCTTCGAATATGGTGTCCGATTCTCCTTCCCGGCTTCCAACAATGAAGCCGAGTACGAGGCCCTGTTAGCCGGTCTCCGGATCGCCCGCAACCTGAAGGTGGAAAGGCTTAGCGCCTTCACTGACTCTCAGCTGGTGGCCGGCCATGTGCGGGGAGAGTTTGAAGCCCGAGAACCCAATATGGTCCGATATCTCCAAGAGGTACGCGGCCTACTCCCTCACTTTTCTGAGTTTGAAATTATTCAAATTCCTAGGTCAGAAAACGCCCGTGCCGACCTACTCTCCCGATTGGCAACCACGGAGACGATGGATGCCGAACAAAAATTCCATCTGGAGACTCTGGAGAAGCCAAGTATCGTGGAAGCCGACCGGGTGATGCAAATCGAGACCGAACCATCCTGGTTCGACCCCATCCTTAACTATCTCAAAGAAGGGTCGCTCCCATCCGACCGAAGAGAGGCCAGGAAATTGAAGCTGCAGGCGACCCACTACGTATTGATTGACAACCAGCTCTATAAGCGGTCTTTTTCTATGCCGCTGCTCAGATGCCTCCGCCCATCCGAGGCGAACTATGCTCTACGAGAGGTACATGAAGGGATCTGCGGCAACCATCTGGGAGGCCGGTCCCTATGCCACAAGGTGCTACGGCAAGGCTATTATTGGCCGACCATGCAGAAAGATGCGGACGACCTGGTCCGAGCTTGTGACGCCTGCCAGAGACATTCAAGCATCCAGAGGCTCCCCTCCGCCGAGCTAGTTTCTATATCCTCCGCCTGGCCCTTTGCCAAGTGGGGGATGGACATCCTCGGCCCATTCCCGCTGGCGACAGGACAGCGAAAATTCTTATTCGTCGCCATCGACTACTTCACCAAATGGGTTGAAGCGGAAGCAGTTGCCCAAATCACCGAAGCCCGAGCCAGGGACTTCGTGTGGAGGTCCATCGTCTGCAGGTTCGGCCTCCCCCACACCATAATCACCGACAACGGCAAGCAGTTCGACAATTCCAAATTCCGCCGATTCTGCGAAGAGCATGGAATTCGTCATCACCTCACTTCGGTCGGGCACCCACAAGCCAACGGAGCGGCCGAGGTCACCAACAGGACTCTCCTCCAAGGAATCAAAGCTCGCCTCTCTAAAGCCCAAGGCAGGTGGGCGGATGAGCTGCACCATGTCTTGTGGGCCTATCGCACCACTCCGAGAATCCCGACGGGCGAGACTCCATTCCGAATGGCTTTTGGCACGGAGGCCGTCATCCCTGTGGAAATAGGCCTCCCATCTTTGCGGGTGGAGAGTTATTCTGAGGAAGCCAGCAACGAGCAACTCCGCACCAACCTCGACTTGGTAGAGGAAGTCAGAGAGAAGGCCCGAATTAGGACGGCCGCCTATCAACAGAGGGTGGCTCGGTACCATGCCTCCAGGGTCAAGGGGAAAGCCTTCCTACCCGGCGACCTCGTCCTCCGGAAAGCTTCTGTATCCAAACCGCTGGAGCAAGGAAAGCTGGCGCCAAACTGGGAAGGCCCATATCAAATCACGGAGATCATTGGGCCAGGGACCTACAGGCTGCAGGATCTCGATGGGAAATCCATCCCCCGGACGTGGAACTCGGACAACCTCCGCAAATACTATCAATAGGGTATGTCCTTTATGTTTCGCCAGTTATCTATTTTCCCGCAACCTGTTATGTGAATCGATTATGCACCATATTGCCATAAATCATAAAAGGAAATAGATGCTGCTTACCAATCCTCGGTACAACCGAGTTGTCTGCTTGAACAGGGAAGTCTCCGAACCTTGGCAGGGCCAAGTAAAAATTTCTCCGAACCTCGGCAGGGCCGAGCAACAAGTCTCCGAACCTTGGCAGGGCCAAGTAAAAAATTCTCCGAACCTCGGCAGGGCCGAGCAACAAAATCTCCGAACCTCGGCAGGGCCGAGCAACAAAATCTCCGAACCTTGGCAGGGCCAAGTAAAAAATCTCCGAACCTTGGCAGGGCCAAGTAAAACAAATCTCCGAACCTCGGCAGGGCCGAGCAACAAAATCTCCGAACCTTGGCAGGGCCAAGTAAAAAATCTCCGAACCTTGGCAGGGCCAAGTAAAACAAATTCTCCGAACCTCGGCAGGGCCGAGCAACAAAATCTCCGAACCTTGGCAGGGCCAAGTAAAAAGTCTCCGAACCTTGGCAGGGCCAAGTAAAATATTTCTCCGAACCTCGGCAGGGCCGAGCAACAAGTCTCCGAACCTTGGCAGGGCCAAGTAAAACAAATTCTCCGAACCTCGGCAGGGCCGAGCAACAAAATCTCCGAACCTCGGCAGGGCCGAACAACAAAATCTCCGAACCTTGGCAGGGCCAAGTAAGAAGTCTCCGAACCTTGGCAGGGCCAAGTAAAACAAATTCTCCGAACCTCGGCAGGGCCGAGCAACAAAATCTCCGAACCTCGGCAGGGCCGAGCAACAAGTCTCCGAACCTTGGCAGGGCCAAGTAAAACAAATTCTCCGAACCTCGGCAGGGCCGAGCAACAAAATTTCCGAACCTCGGCAGGGCCGAGCAACAAAATCTCCGAACCTTGGCAGGGCCAAGTAAAAAGTCTCCGAACCTTGGCAGGGCCAAGTAAAATATTTCTCCGAACCTCGGCAGGGCCGAGCAACAAGTCTCCGAACCTTGGCAGGGCCAAGTAAAATATTTATCCGAACCTCGGCAGGGCCGAGCAACAAGTCTCCGAACCTTGGCGGGACCAAGTAAAATGTTTCACCGAGCCATGGCAAGGCCAGGTAAAAACCACTCGGGCTAAAAACCCCGGCAAAAGGGTCTGGACCCATGGGCCTCGACCAAAGCCGAACGGCCCCAGATAGTACCCGAAGAACTCCGTCCGGTTTGAGACGAGCACGTTGAGTAAAAAACCATCGACGCGCGAGAAAAAGCCGCCGTTGACAAGGTTACCCTCGAGGCCATTTAGCCCCGCGCAACCGACCGAAGGTCCCGGGAAGAGTTAGGCGATTTCCCTCTCTAACCATTGGGATCCTTCGGGTAGCGCCCCTATAGCCCATCGTTCAAAGAGCCTACATTAGCACGCAGAAAACGAACAAGGGCACGCCACCCCCCTGGTTCGTCATACAAGGTGAAGGCCGTAAGCTTTCAAAAGAAAAGAACTCCGCAGATAGACAAGGATCATCTTCCATTCATAAAGAGGGGGGGGTCACAAAGAACTACAAGAAAGCAAAAACAAGGACAGGCAGAAGTCCTGGGGTCAGTTGCCCCCAGAACCCATCAACTTCTCCAGAAGTGCAGTCAGGTCAGCCACCTGCTGACGGAGCAGCCGAATCTCCTCCTCCTGCCGACCCATCACTCGGCGCGAGGCCTCCGCCTCCCTAACCGAGGCATCCAGGAACTCCTCGGCGACCCTAGCGAGCCGCTCGTTGGTTGCGAGGCCCGACGCGAGGGTCAGCCCATCAACAGTCACGGAAATCCCCCTCTCCTCCGAGTACGCTGGATCGCTAACTGAGGAACGCGAGTCAGTTGACGACCGCGCTGGAGAGTCCATTTTTTCTTTCTTAGCTCAGACCGAAAGATGGCCAAATCCAGTCCCCCTCGGTCATATTTATACCCGATAGGAGGGTATCCGGATCAGCCGTGCCGCGGACGTCGACCTATGAAAATTCGCCATGTGTCGCCGCTCTAATGCGCACGGAACCCGAGAAGTCGCGCCCTGTCCCGAGTAAGATCGGAAAGTGCAAACAGAGCGTCTTCCCGATCTGTCGCCCCCTGCAGTAAATACTTTCGACGCTTCCCCAAGCCTCTTAAAACTGCCCCCTTCCTCGAAAAGCGCGTGGGGGCAGAATCCAACGCTCGATCGGCAATCTGTCCCCTCGAAAAGAGCATCGCCAGTAAAAGCATAACGAACACACCGCCCGTTCCGCTCGAGCGCCCCCTCCATTGGGCGCCGCGCAGACCTGACGCCGTAGCCTGCGGCGGCGACTGATTCGCTCCCTCCGAGCTATCAGTTCTCCGAACCTCGGCAGGGCCGAGCTATCAATTCTCCGAGCCTCAGCCGAGCCGAGCTATCAGCTCTCCGAACCTCGGCCGAGCCGAGCTATCAGTTCTCCGAACCTCGGCAGGGCCAAGCTATCAGCTCTCCGAACCTCGGCCGGGCCGAGCTATCAGTTCTCCGAACCTCGGCAGGGCCGAGCTATCAGTTCTCCGAACCTCGGCAGGGCCGAGCTATCAATTCTCCGAGCCTCAGCAGGGCCGAGCTATCAGTTCTCCGAACCTCGGCAGGGCCGAGTTACGAAATCCTTCGAACCTTGGCGGATCCAAGTAAGACGTTCCCCGAAACTCAACTATCTCGAGGGACTAAGTCCTTAAACCATGACAAAAAGGGGCGCAGGCTCCCCGAACTTCGGCCAAAGCCGACTCACGATACTCCGAGCTCCGATAAAAGCGGAGCACAAAACACCGGACTCCTGACCCAAGCAAGGAGTGTATTTCGCCGAACTATCTCTACACCGCCGCACACGAACCTCGATTGGTTCGGGCAACATAAGACCCTCGTCTAAGGACGAGCGGGACACTCTTATGCCTCACAAATGACAAATAGCAATGAGTTCGGCACCAGAAAAGATAGAGATTAAAACATTGAATATAACTCTCTTTATTGCCGGTCATGATCAAATTACAAATGCCTCATAGGCGTTACAAAAACATCGAAATGCACAAAATAAAGGCAAAATACAAGATCCATGTAGCTGCTCCAGAGCAGTCCTAGACAACTACGATGTTCCAACATCCGGATCGAGAAGTCATGCAAACCACGAAACGGCCAAGTCCGCTTGGGCAGGATGAGTTAAAAGACCCAAAAGGAGGCATGGCCCGCGGATGCTGATTCTGAGGATCCCAAAGGCCCAATCCACTCCCCTAGAAGGGAGTGCTGGATTGCGGGCCACCACCCAGTCGAGGGAACCGGGGACCATCCGAACCCGGTTGCTCCCATCTTCTCCCTCCCGTGGCAAGGATTCCCCTCAGAGAAGACGCGGGAACCTGAGCCAGCGAAAGAGGGAGGGCCTACGCGTGCTACGGAGGTGTCCATACACCTCCTGACCCGCATCCCCGCAGCAGGAGCCGCAGATCACAACGGAAGCACATATGTGCGCTCTCCGTATGATCTCTGCCCCCTCCATGTGCGCTCTCCATATGATCTCCGAGACTCGTCCCCTAAGGGCGAGCCATCCTCCAGCTGCTCCCCGGTCGCCCCAGCTATCCGGCGGCAAGGAGCCCATGAAAGGAAGGGTCGATTCTTCCACTCGTAGCAACAGAGAAATGAGAATAATAAAAATTCCAGCGAGAAAGAAACTTTGGGGATAGCCAGATGAGACCCCTCTTTCCCCTTTTTATAGGCGGAAATGGACCAGGAAAAGCCACCCAGGCTGTAAGTCCCGAGATTCAAACACCTGTCCCACGTCTCCACATGGCCTCTCACGATAAACGCAGCATCCCACTGCGCGCCGAACTCACCGCCCGAACCAGGACGCGTACGGAGATCCTTTCCTGATCCCGGATCGCAGTCATTAAATGCAGAAAATCGTCCGCTGACACTTCGGAAATCGGCGAGCTCAGAAAATCGCCCTCTGAGAAGGTACTGTCCAATGGTGGACGGTTGTGTGCGCGTCGCAACGAGATGACCTGCATGGGAAAGGAGCACCTTCCGGAAAGCTCTGGTACAGCTTTATCCCCCCACTCTGCCGTATCTCCACTTATAGTAAAGAAAAACCGAATTGCCTGCGGGATGGCAGAACGCTGGCAGGATGGCAGGGAGTGGAAACCTACTTCATCCGTCGGCCCCAGCCGACCCATCTTCATCCGTCGGCCCCAGCCGACCTACTTCATCTGTCGGCCCCATCCGACCCACCTTTGTCCGTCGGCCCCAGCCGACCTACCTCATCCGTCGGCCCCTGCTGACCCATGTTTGTCCGTCGGCCCCTGCCGACCCATGATATCCGCCGGCCACAGCCGACACATGTCGTATGTCGGTCCTAGTCGACCTAACTTGTCTCAACCGACCGACCTTGTTCGTCGGTCCAGACCGGCCCATTCCACCGATCGACCCGAGCCAATACATTTTCCTGGTCTCAAATTAAGGATGGCCCAAGGATATTGACGAGCCATGGGTCGTTCACGATCGAGGCAACACTAGACAACAGCAAAGTCACGCGAGAAAAACACTTAGGCAAAAACAGGAAATCCCTTTGCTGCAAAATGTCAAATGTTTAAAAGGGGAAGATACAGGAGCGGCCCCTAAGAGCCAGGAGCCCCACCGGCTTGGGGAGTACCCTCAGCCACGTCTGCAGGTGCACGGCTAAGCTCGCCCTTCTCTGATGTTTCCACCCCCTCTGTAACGGTTTGTGACTGTCCCTCGGAGGCTACGGCTTTGCTGGGACCAGGGGCGCCGCCAAGCTCGGCGTCAGAAACATCGATATATTCATCTTCATCTTCTTCTTCTCCGGACTCGCCATCATCGGAGCCTTCGATGCTCAGAAAGGAGAGGTCCCACTCCGGACGCTCGCTAAGAATCCTCTGCTTGCACTCTTCCATCCTGTGACGGAATGCAGCTACTCTCATAGCGTCTTGCCTCCCCTGAAGAATGGCGAACTGCGTGTTGGCCTCGGCGGCCCGTTTCTCGGTCTCAGCAGCCTGGGCCTTCAGGATGGCGTTTTGCCCCTCGAGCTCGCTAGACCGTATCTCGAGCTCCGAACTCCTATTACGAGCAGACGCGAACGCACTTTGGAGAGCCTGAATCTCCGACCCCATCCTCGCCATCTGGAAAAGTCAAGAACAATCGGCATCACCGGCATCACGGGGAACCAATAGTAAAATAAGGAGGGTGAAATAAGAGCATACCTCCCCCTCTCGCCTGGCTAACCTTCCGGCCAGCTCCTCAGCCTCATTCCGGGCCCTCGTCCTGTCAATGCCGACCAACTCCACCCTCTCTTGTAGGGTACTGATCTTCGATCGTCCGGCTTCAATCTCCTGCGAGCTTGCGATAACTCGCCATTCACTCGAGTCATTATTCCTTGTTGCCACCTCGCGTTCTCCTTCAATTCGGCGATTTCGTCATTACGCCTTTTCAGTTCCTCCTCCACCTCGCCCAACATCCTCGTCAGGCGTTTTCTTTCGTCGTCGCCTCTCCCCTTAACCGGCTCAGACTCTCGCCGTGGTCCCGCCGCATCGCCACCACCTCCGCGGAGTGTTTTGATTTGATCTTAGCCAGCTCCCGGCATGCGTCATCGCTCTTCGCCAGGAGTCCCTGTAGCTCCTCCACCCTATGCTTCAGCTTGGACACCTCGTCCACGGCAGCTTGGTGTGCCGCCCTTGCTGCCCTCGAGCTCCTATCCATCGTGTCCATGAGCTCTCCGAATTGCTCAGACGCCTTCAGCCGCGACTGGAGCTCGACACTCTCCCTCCGAGCCTGGACACTGGCCCCTGTCGCCAAACTAAGACGCCAACAAATCGCCCGGGAAAGCAAAACACCCTACGAAAGCAAAAAACTGAGTGAGTGCCCACAACGGAGTCCATCGAAAAACATCCATCGCGCTGAAAAGATGGCTCACCTTTGAGGCGTAGTCCCGGGTCATCTTCATCAAAGTCGTATTATCTATGGCGGGGAGAAGATGAATACCCTCAGCTACACCTTGCTGCCCAAACGCAGCATCTATCAGCCCCCGGTCAACAAACTCGTCCGTCGATGGACCCGCACCCGGATGCAGGACCGACCTTATCATGGCGGAGAACGCCTCGTCAATGCTAGCCTCCGAGCTACTGGGTTGACCGACCCCGCCTGAGGGACCGGCCTGGACGATCCCCAGCTGAGTGGCCTGCAGCCTCCCAGCCTCTTCCGTCAGGGCCCTGGCTTGAGCCTCTTCAGATAGCTCGGCCAGCCCAAGCGCTAATCTCCCCAAAATCTTCCTCGAAGGGGCCCCGATCGTGGGACCCCCACTTTGTTGCGCTCCCTCCACCGGTGCGCCCTCTCTAGTAGCCACCACCTGCGGCCCCTCCGCGGGCTGCCCCGAGGTCTCAGTCTGAACCGCCTCTTGACCCATCGAGGACGGCCCAACCTCACTGCTGCCGGATTCCCCAGCGGATAGGCCAAGCAGGGGCCCCTCCCGAACTTCTTCCGCTGCGGCTGTCTCCTCCCCCTCTCCCGCTGGAGCCAGTGGCGACTCCACGGGGGCGATGGACCCCTCCGCTACGGCCGCCTCCACTGGACACGTCACGAGTTCCTCCTTCAAGGGGGGCGCGGTCGGATGAGCCAGCGGAGCCTCATCCGAACTATCTGAAATCTCTAAAACAAGAGGTTCGAGCGCTACGGCCGCCCTCCCCGTATCCTCCTTCGCCCCAGGCGCCCCTGTAGCGGCTGCCTCTGTAGCGGCTGCTCCAGCGTCCGGCGGGCTCTTTGCGGATGTGTGGCCCCTCTTTTTGGGTCGGCCGCTGTCCGCTCCACTACCTTCCCAGGACGCTTCCCTCTCTTCCTCTTGGAGAGACTCGACAACGCCAACCTCGTGGCTGTCAAACCGGAGTTCACATGTTCAAACCCACACGCAGTAATCGGGAAAAAATACGCAACGCAAAAAGAAACTCACCTTGAGGATCCAAAGGGCTGAGCCCGGCTGCAAAGAGAGCTCCCTCCGATAATAGGTCGTTAGCCGAAAACGTCTGTCCATTGCGAAGGACATCCAGGTCCCTCTCCTCCTGCGCCGATAAGGCCGGATGCGTCTCCGCATCCCTCGCAACTTCCCCCCATCGTCGAGGGAAATCGGAACCGATGTTCCCCTCCGCAATCACAAATCGACTCTTCCACCCCTTGATGGAAGAGGGCTTATCCGCGATGACATTAAAGGACCTCGGGGCCCGATGGAGGTCCACTCCGATTTCCGCCCGGGAGTTAGGTGATAGCAGGTGCGAAAAAGGGGGAGAGTCGCAACGATTTGGATCTGGTGACACATCGAGATAAATCCGACGATGTTCCGCCAACTGTTTGGGGCCACCATCGATGGACAGATGTTGTAGTGGGTCATGATCTCCTTCACCAAGGGATGGAGAGGGAAACGAAGACCCGCCTTAAAACTGTCCTCATAGACGAATACTCCAGACTCCAAGTCCCGGGTAACCCTATCTTCAAGTCCCGGCACCCGCAAAACCACATCCATGGGCAGACCATACCTCTGATGAATCCTCCCCAGATCCTCAGCGACGATTTCCGAGGCCACGTCGTCAGGGCTCATCGCCATTGAAAGAAGTATCAGATAAAAGCAATGAGCGCCGGAGAAGATGAAAGACCAAAACCCACTTGGAGGCAAAACGAGAAAACGCCAAGCGCGCATGCACAATACGCCTATATATATATGTGTGGGGGCGGCCGTCACTTCGCTTCTCCGCTAAGGAACCGCCCTGGGGAGCGGGGCGTCTCATTCAAAGCGTCCAGAACCGCCTCGACAAACACCCGATCGATCGGAATTCGAGGTGTGACGCAATCTCAACCGTCGATAGTGGAGGAGCCTTACTCCCGAAGGTACAATGGCCCCATCGCATTAATTAGGGCATCATTGCCTGGATTGTTTAAGCCGAAACATCCCATCCAGAGCGCGCCACTTGAGCTTATACTCCCTACGCCCGAACCTACGCTTCGAACTAGGGAGTGGAGGGCATGTGTTGAGGGGTAAAATCATCATTGCATTGATATCCGTGCGAGGCGGCTAAGGCTGACCTCCTCCCGCTGCCTTCCCTAGCTCGGCCTCCTCCGGGCCTCCGTAGCTCGGTCTCGTCCGGGCTTCCCTAGCTCGGTCTCCTCCGGGCCTTCGCAGATCGGCCTCCTCCGGGCTTCCGTAGCTCGGTTTCCTCCGGGCTTCCCTAGCTCTGTCTCCTCCGGGCCTTCGCAGATCGGCCTCCTCCGGGCTTCCGTAGCTCGGTCTCCTCCGGGCTTCCCTAGCCCGGCCTCCCCCGGGCCTCCGTAGCTCGGCCTCCTCCGGGCTTCCGTAGCTCGGCCTCCTCCGGGCTTCCGTAGCTCGGTCTCCTCCGGGCTTCCCTAGCTCGGCCTCCCCGGGCCTTTGTAGCTCGGCCTCCTCCGGGCTTCCGTAGCTCGGTCTCCTCCGGGCTTCCCTAGCTCGGCCTCCTCCGGGCTTTCGTAGCTCACTTATGCCCAGCGATCCACGCCCCAACGTCTACCTCCGCGGAACCTGACGCGGGAAAGCTCAAGTCTACCCGAGCCGTTCCCTGAGCAGGGAATCATGTTGAGACGTGGCCTAAGGCCTATTGTAACCGCCTCAAGTCTACTCGCCCAGATCCCAAGACATCGAAGAGCTCTCCCAGCCGTCGATCCCTTAACAGACAAGGCGTGGATTCTAACGACCCCACGACGGCCTGATTCTGTCTACCCCCGTATCGTAACAACCTCAGAACCCTCCAGAAGATGCTCAAGTCCCCCAGGTGACAGTCTATAAAGATCAGATTGGCAGATTCCCTCAGGTACGCGACCCTGGACGCACGCAGCTCTGTGCACACACCTCTATCTCTCGCTCTCCTCCTCCCCTTTTTTGGAGCCTCCGATTGGCCACCCCCCGGAGAGGCCTCCCGGAGAGATCCATCTCCTCATTATCTGGTTGATCGCCGATTCCTTCCCCACTGACTTGAGCGTCGGAGGGTCTTCCGCGGAGGACCAACCCCAGCGTCCCTCCGCGTGTGGACTTCTTTTGCAGGTCCGCCGCACCCCCCTCTTCCCGGAGATCGACCGCGCCCGAGTCGGAGGACGGATCCCGGCGGCACAACTACATATATAAATTGACTCTGATACGGTTTGATACTTTTGGTACGCTCTTGAGTCAACTCTCATAGTGAGCGAGCCAACTCGAACAGAAGGACAGAGAGAACTTTTTCTGCATCGAGCTTGAGTCGACTTCCACAGTAGTTCGAGTTGACTCGCACAACTTTACAGAGAGAAGGAAAACTGGCATCCAGCTTGAGTCGACTCCCAAAGTAGCTTGAGTCAACTCATGATGAACTCGAGTTGACCCTCAGAAAGTAAGAGTCGACCTCTCAATGGACAAAAAAATCACCTTTTGAACATTTCGAGCTTGAGCTAACTCGTGACCTACTTGAGTTGACTCAACCATATCAGGAGCTGACTCTAGAACTGTCAAAGACGGCTCCAGAACCTGACAAACTTCAATGGCTCTTTCCTCATCCATGTAAACACACTTTCCACTCTTGACAACAGATAGTTTTTCCCTAAAAATGGATTCTAAGTGGATTTGGAAGATGCTTATAAATAAGAGCCTAGGGTTGATTCAAAAACATAGAAGAGAAAAGGAGAAAGAGAAGAAAAAAGAAAGGGAAAGTTCAAATTTTAAAAGCCTTAGAGAGAAAACAGAGCTCAAGAAAAATCCCAAGAATCCAAAGCAAATTTTAAAGGATT
The DNA here is from genome assembly GCA_900491605.1 of Calamus simplicifolius. Lineage (NCBI taxonomy): Eukaryota > Viridiplantae > Streptophyta > Magnoliopsida > Arecales > Arecaceae > Calamus > Calamus simplicifolius. The sequence goes on along the minus strand of UESW01001545.1, from coordinate 103,801 downwards.
TTTCTCAAATCAAAAGAGAGAAAGAGAAGAGAAGAGAGCCCTAGTTTCTGATTCAAGCTTCAAATCAAAAGGATTAAATACGAAATTTAATTCCCAAAGCCCAAGATCCTTAGGGAACAAATTCAGTTAACAAGAAATAACACATGATTTAATAATAGATCATACCTGTGTTCTTTATTGAGGATGATGCCTGATGAAGCCGATAAAAGATTTACCACTAGTCATCCACGTGTCCAGCCTCTAACGATGATCCACGCGAAGATCTTTGGATGATGTCCTCTCAGGATTGGATGATAACCTTCTTGCGAGGGATGCTAGTGCCTCTTCTCTTTTCAATTGATTTCTCAAATCCAGAGAGAAATAATTTCTTGATCAAGATCAAATCTTGATCAATCAAAAGAGAAAAGATTTTTTGATCAAGATCAAATCTTGATCTATCAAAGAAAATAATTTTTTGATCAAGATCAAATCTTGATCAATCAAGAAAGAAAAAATTTCTTCATCAAGATCAAATCTTGATCAATCAAAAGAGAGAGAAAGCCTTTCTTCAACAATCCAGGAAGAGGGATGTGAGAGAGAGGAACTTTCAATCCTTAAAGAGAGAGAGGGATATTCTAGAGAGAGAAATGATATTTTAGAGAGAGAAATAGGCGTTAGGCATCTAAAAGAAAGAAAAGGAAGGAGTTAGGCGTGTCTCTCGAAGGAGGTATCTCTTTCCTTTTATACATGAAAAGGAGGTTGTGTGGTTCCATGAATCAAATCATGCCATCAAATTAGATGACCAATTAATTAGGATTTGGTTTGACTCAATCTTAATGAAAGAACATGAAATTGATGAATATGAAGCTTTAAGTTCCATCTTGAGGAAAATCAAAAGAAAAAAAGATCAACTTCAGAAATCTTCAAACCAGGTCCTTTTATTTTACTTATTTATATTGCTTTATTTGCTCATTTTGGAGCTTTATTCTTGTTGTATCTCCACTCTCTACATTCTTTGTAAGTTGATTCAGTCAGATGATTGAATCATGGGGCAGTTAGGCCCTGTGTAAGCCAGGTTGGCTTGTGAAAGGTTTTTGTGCTGGTGATTCTGTGAAAACCAACTGGGTTCATTGTGATCCTGAAAAAATAAGTTTGGGTTGTGAGCTTGTAAAATAACTCCATTGTAATCAGAAAGATTATAGTGATACCCAAGAAGTCCTTGAGGAGTGTACGTAGGTGTAGTTAACACCGAACTAATATAAATCCTTGTGTTTGCTTATGATTATCTTTTATTTTTCCTCTCTAACTCTTATATCTTGCTTGATTTATTTCGTATTGCATTTATATTTTTCATAGCAATGCATCTTAATATTATTTGGCAAAATAGGCTTAAATTTTAAAGAACTTAATTTACCTCTCTCCTTTTCGATTGCCATCTGGGCCAACATCCAAATCTGGCATGGACTCGAGTTTGACTCAGGCCTGATACTGAAGGCCAAACTATGCCTGATAATTTAGGCCAGTTGCTAGGTTTTATTTTGTCCCTTTTTTTCTTTTTCATCAACATTCTAGGAGTTTCCAGAGTCTTCTCCAGTTCTGCTTTGGCTACGACTCTTCGAAATGAAGATCACTCTCTCTTCTGCCTCTTCGATCAATGATGATTTCTCTCTCTTTTGAGTTTTGCCTCTCTGATCCAACCAAGACAATCTCTGATCCTTAATTTCTAAAGAGATACCTAGGAGCACAAGGGAGAAAGAGAGAGCCCAAACAATCTCCAATCCAGACTCTTCTTCCATCAGTTTCTTAAGGCCAAATACAAAATACCACTTCAATTTGCTGATGATCAAGCCTTTGGAAACCCCAACACCATGACTCTAAGGTAAATTGAGCTACTAGGGTTTTGATGACAAGTTCTTATTATTATTGTGTATGTTGCTTCTTTGATCGGTAAATAGAAAATCTTTGCATCATTTTATATTTCTAATGGGATTTTTCATCATCCCCTTGTTATGCTGAAGTGGTGGCAGGTTCTTATACTTGTGCAGGAGAGTAGCGAAGAAGTTGAAGAGTTGCTTTGTTATGGGTTGTGACTGCCATTGTTTACGGTGGGTTATTGTGTTTCTGCTTTTTTTTATTGATTTTAGCCTCAAGGAAAAGATGAATGTTGGTTGCCTTTTTTCTTTCTTCCTAACAGTTCATTCTTTGATTTCATTGTTTCAGCTTCTTTGTTCTATGATCTTTCTTTTATTATTCTTTGATTGAATGAAAGCAGCTACATTATTTATTTTATACTATAATATGATTTCTTTCTGCTGCTATTTCTGTCTTGGTAAAATAGGAACTATGGCAAATTTAGGTTAAATTCAGGCCAAAATCAAGCTAGCCCATTATTTTGGCCCAAATGACCTAATTTAGGTTAACCCAATGGGTTTCAGATTGGTCTTAGGTCTGAGCTTAAGCCGAACTTGGACCTGAGTTTCAAAATAAATTTTGGGCCTTGATTCAAACCGAAAACTCGAGTAGAGGTTAGGCTCGACTTGAACCAGCCCACTTTCAGCCTTAGTTAACATCTAGGAACACTAGGAGTCGTAGTTTAGAATGGACTATCTTTCTTCGAAAAATTATAGAGCTGATAAATCCTTTAAATAGTTTTTGGAACTCTTCGTGAGCTACGCAAGGGTTCGGACCTTCATCCGTTCCAGAGTGGAACGACGTGCTGGCCCATGGATTTGATGGCATCTGATATCTAAAGCAAATTCTATATGCAATTGCACAGATATGCTTTAAAAGCTTCCATACATCCTGCAAGCTTGCGAGTCCCTGAAATTTTCTAATAGCAGTTGGTTACATGGTAGGCACTTCTTTGTGCAATTCATATTTGGCGAAGACTTCTTTTGTAGAAATATGAGCAAGGGTGTTGGTGGTTTGATAAAGGTTCTTGTCCAATTGATAAGGTTCTTGTCCAATCTGACGTATAGAGACCTTAATTGCATTTGATTTAAGCTGGTGGGCTGGTTCAAACCTCTAAGCTTGGCCAAGTCAAATTTTAGTCCTTTCAGCAGTTTTTCCTTCAATGTAATTGAACTTCGTTAAAGCTTGATGGCAACTTTTAAGACTTTCAATACCACCGTGCTTTAGCTCAGATGGTATGAAGTGGTGAGGGCTACCTTATCCTTTCAATATATGTGTGTGTGTGTGTGTGTGTAAACAAAAATATAAACATATCTTAAGTTTATGAACAACAACAGATGCTGAAAGATAGTTACCATGTCTTCTCCAATAAATTACCTTTGGTTATTTGATAAGCATTTTTAAAACAAAAAAGCTGATAAAAAGCATTGCTTCGTGAGTTATAAAGAGCCTTTATTCTATTGCATCCTAATGATTATTTAATATAATATTGAATACTTATTATAGTTTTTTTTAATAGTATGATGGCTATTCACCACTACTTAAGTTAACACCTAAGATCTGTTGAAAAGATGGATGCCAATTGAGCATTTTCCTCTTTTTAATAATCCAAGAATTCTGACCTTTGAAATTGTATCCATCTTCCAAAAATTTTCGTAAGAATGTCCATGGCATGCGCTCACAAACTTTTTCCAGCTAGCTAGAAAGGGAAAATAATTTTGCTGCGTCATATGAAGCAACAATCAGAGTTTATGCATCTGAAATGTCATAATGCTTCCCAATGTTAGGCAGGCATTCATTATATAAGAACAAAAGCATCTTAAAAAGAGACTTCTCATGTTGATTTGATTGCCTTACATATAAGTCTCAAAGCATGTTTCACTCTTATTGAGTAGTCTCGGTCCCTTAATACACCGGAAAAGAATCACTACAGAAGTCACATCAATGGTGGAAAAATGAGAACGTATGAGTATACATCCAACAATCAAGGTCACCTGCCAGTAATCGACATGACCCTCTCGCATGAATGATCAAGTTCGTATAAAATTGTCTGCTAAAAGCTAACATGAATGCAGTCTAATATACAAAAGGTCATCATCACCTTCGGCTCCACCAGTCTGGGATCTTGAGTCTTCTACCCCGGTGCACTGCAAGATTGGCTGCGGGAAGTTTATGCCGCACCTGCCGCCATATCATGTTCACAGCATCGTCCCTTTTGGTGGGGTGTTGGAACTCATAGTGGTGTGCAATGCTCTTCAGCCTTCTCCACATCCGAGTCCATATTTCTTTTGGGAACTGTCTGAGCCGGTTAATCATAAAATCAGGTTGAAGAGCTTCTTCAGCAGAGAAGAATAGTGAGAATTCACTATAATCAATCTCATCCTCGAAGGGAAGCTCGATTTGGTCGCTAACAATTACAGGGATACAGTGGCTGACAATGGCATCGAAGAGACGGCATGACGAGGGAGTGTCCCCAGCAGGGTGAAGACAGAACTTGGAAGAACGCATGCCTTCTGAGGACTGGTACAAAAGGAGAAAGAAACTATAAGATTGTATGACTAGAAGCATGTAAAAGAAGCTGGTCAAAACATGCAAACCAAATTGGCCACAAGGAGTTGCTGATAAATAAATCATTGTAGGTATCATGTCCAGAAAGACTACATGAAGTGATAGCAGCTGTTGCCAATAATGACAAGCCAAAAATCCAAAAACGCTAGAAATGAAACTCATGAATGATGATGTCTTTAAAGGTAAGCAGTCATCACAATTAAATTCAGGATGTCTTTCCAAAAAAAACAAATAATCAAGGAATGCAAAATTGCGAATACCAGTACATGTTTTCTAACAGTGATGAATGGAAGACCAAAAGGAAAAGTGGCATGTAAATATGCACAGATAGAATGTGCTTATAATGCTTTAGTTAAATTATTTTAAAAAAACACTAAAGTCAGATTAGTAGAAATTATAATAATCAGAAAATTATATTTCAGTTTGCATACTTGAGTTCAACCATGACATTTTTAACCATATGCTAGCGCAACAACTGTTGCAAGTTGGAATTATTTTTTGTATTTTAGTATAAAACTGAAATCCACAACTTACTGCTTTTATGCTTTCCCCAGTGGCAAAACTATTTTCAAAATGGACATCATCATATCCTTCTAATATCTTTGCTAGTTTCAAACGAACCTTTCCTTCCTGCATCAATAACCAGGCCACAAAGTCACTTGCCATATCCACCTTGACAAACAAGAAACAAAGAGCTAAAATGGATGCATTCCTGATAGCATAAAACATGACTTACATCTTTCCTGACTGTTCGCCCTCGAAAGAAGAGAAGTGTAGGGCGAGATTCAAAAGGATCAAGAGGATCATCATCTATAAAGGAATCCACAACATGCACATATGGAGCTACAATATCTTTGCTCAGGGAAGCCAAATTTCTGGGATATCGACCAAAATCTGCAACTACAAGAACAGAGGCATTCACCCGATCTCTGAGAAATCTGAAAGCATTCGGGTGATGCATTGGAATCACATGGTCACGACCTGTAGAACGTTGCCAATACTTAGAAGTCCTCAGAAAGTCCAGTAGGTCAATCTGCCGCCATGAAATTAGTAAATAAAAGGATAAGAATTTCTACCAAACTAATTACTAAATACACATAATTGGAAAGAGAGAAATTATCCAGAATATGAAAGATATGCAACTTCTCCTGAATTTTCTTTTCTTACAGTTATATAATTGGTGAGTAGTGAATGAAATATATTTTGAACGCAGCAAAAGAAAATCTTTCAAAAAGTACAAAATGTATCAATAATGTGAAAAACAGAAAGAGAAAAAGAACCAAAGAGAAGATGATGACATCTGGAAGAATAAAGGAGAAACTAAAAACTTAAAACATGAATAAACCCCCAAGGGAGCACCAATGGCAACACAACACCAATGTAAAGGGAACAATTTTAGAGGATTATCCTATCTCTCTTTTTTTTCCCCTTCAACTTGCCACCTTTGTACTTGAACCATGATCTTCCAAATTCTATGAAGCTTTTAGGATTGGCTACAGCAAGGCTAATGCTATAATAGTGAAAGTAAAGCATTTCCATTCAAGATACAAGAGATACAAGCAAGCCCTGAAAATGCTTCTATATGGGTCTGCTAACAACAAAAAGTTATAAGAGGTTATTGACACTGTCATCAAGAGATGCACAGAACATTACATTTTAAGCATCCCTCACCTAGGAAGATCCATTATAATGATCCTCACAACTTATATCTAATAGGAAAGGGCATGAGACTAAGGATCTTCTCAATTTATATATAATGGGAAAGGCATGAGGCCGATCCCATGCGGCTGGCCTCCATGCCTAAAGCTTGAACATTTTTCTTTTTTTTTCACTTTTTCAGGTCCATGTTGAAAGGAGAATGGGAAAAGTCTATTTGTTAACCTTTATTACACAGTATCATGATGTTTTTCTTGAACCTGAAACTTGAGCGAGATTAAAAAAAAAAAAAAGAACTAGAATTTGGATTTTTCTCATATTTTCCTAAAGTGCTCATTGCACTCATTTTTTCTACCATAATAGTAGAAACAACCCTTTTCTTTCCTCGCACCACATGCATCACACATGTCAAATTCTAGTAAACAAAAATGGAAAAAACAATTTGGAATTTACAAGAGACCTTAGCATTCTAGATCAGATCCCTTAAACCTGCTTTCTCAACCCACACATGTGCACCCACACACACAGAAAATTAATAATGGCACATAAACTAAGAAGGGATCTAAACTCTAGAATCACCACTCAGATAAATGTTGACCAATGCAAGAGATGAAATGCCCCAACATGGAAATAGAACTCCAGCCTCCGCCACCGGACACAGTTCACACCCTCATAGTAGTGTCTCATGCGAAGGAGTTTTGTTTTTTTTTAAAAAAAAAAAAAAACAAATAATGCATCTCAAAAATGAGACCATCCATGCAATCAAAATACAATTACCTTTCTCCTTCCAAAATGCACTAAAGGAACAGGAGAAAAAAAAAAAAAGAGACGAAGAAGAAAAGGGGACCTGTTGGCCTTAAACAGTAAACTTCCTACCCCTAAAAACAAACCAACTTACAACCTTTTCCTGATCATCTTTTCCTCTATGACACCTCTGTATACTAACCATCTTCTAAAGTTCCACCCACAAAAGCGTCATACCTACTTGCCCAAAAAAGCCTAATTCAGGTCCATCTTAATAGTCAAATTTCTTACTTCTTAGACTAAATTTGTCAGCCAAATGTATACCCTTTACTCATGTCCGAGTCAAATCCCTCTCTCCACAAAAGACCACCAACAAATCACTCTATTATAACAAAGGGTGCCTATAAAGAAGATGGTAATCCACATCACAACTTCCATAGGACTTGCTGCACTACAAAAGAAAGCAACTTGTTGATCTCTCATTGAGTTATATTAACCATCAACAACATATTCTAAGTCAATTCCCAAATTTTGCAATAGTTTGCTCAAGGTTTGCACTTTCTACATTAACCTCATTTCCAAAATTTTGTGTATACATGCCAAAGAGAAGGCAATAGGAGATGTCCCTGCATTACCAAACCTGATTTTATCAGGAAATCAATAAGATTTCTTGGCTAATTAATGTTTTCAGTAATATCAAGCATCAGACATGGAAACGTTCCTCACATTAACATCAAAACCACCCTACCTAAGCTACATCCATAGAAACAATTTAATTAAATGATGCTTTAGTTGAATCTAAACTGGTGATTTAAATCTCGGTGGGATAGGATCCAAGAAAGAAGTCTCATTTCAGAACGATTCCAAGATCAATTTTGGCTATTCTATCTCATCCAATCTGAAACATAATATATTATAGCATTAATTTTAAATGAATCTAATTTATCATAATAATATAATCATTAAATTTTAAATATATTTAAAAATTTAATAAAATATTAAAACTTTACATATGATTTTAAAAAAAGTAATTCTAAATAAGTATTAGGCTTATTTAGACATCTGACTAGGTGCCTTGTTCCGTGAAAAAATTATGAACATCCCTACACTACGAAATTTAAAACCTTACAGGTTTGAAATTTAAAACCTTATATAAACTATCTTATCATATTAAGACAGCGCTTAATTTTACAGGTGACAAAGTTTCTACCCATTAACTAAGGGGAAAAAATAAAGGAAAGAACTTTTACTAATGAGAAGAACAAAGAGGACAGCTCAATAGGCATTACCTGCAGCTGCCGATCGATCTCGGTATCGGGATCAGTCATGTTGTGCCCATGGGTGTTAAAACTAAGCGACGAGAAGAAGGGGACGAAGAAAGCCTCCGCTTCCTCCCCATCAAAAACCCTAACAGCCTCCCCCGGATCCGAATTTCCTCCACTCATCAGCGACGCCATCATCCAGTACTCCACGCTGTGCTGCTTCTTGAGCCCGGAATTCCGCGGCCACGGCGGCATCTCGCCGCCCCCCTCCTCCCGGGACGCCTCGAGATCGGAATGCCCGCCGTGGTCCAGCATGCCAAGGTTGAATCGGCGGGGCAGGTCGTACATGTAGACCTTGAGGGGCGGCGGCCGTGCCGCGTCGGCGGCGGAGGGACAGCGCAGCGAGGACGAGGAGGAGGCGTGGGGGGCTAAGGGGAGCGAGAAGGAGAAGCGGCGGGAAGTGAGATCGCCGGTGGAGATGAAGAGAGAGAAGGAGACAAAAACGAGGAAGAAGACCGCAAGGTAGATGATAGACTTCGCCGCCACCATTTCTGATCTCGCTCGCTCTCTCCCTCTCTCTCCCTCACTCTCTCTTCTTCCCGCGACTGAAGAGCGTGGTGGAGATGGGAACCAGGTCCCTCTTCCGTGGCGTTCCGACGGTTCAATAAATCTAAAGTACGATCGCGTGCATAACAGGTTTTATGCGTGTAAAGTTAACTTGTTCCGTTTCTTGGCAGCTTCTACTTGCACCGCAAAAGTTTTTCGGTACCTTCTTTTAATTTTTTTTTTAAAAAAATTAATTTTTAAACTATTTTTATTTTATTTTTATTTTTTTTTTTTCTTCGTCGGCTCTAACGACCCTCGTTATTCGCTCCCCTTCGACTTTTCCTTTTTTTTTTATTTTTTTTTTTTTTGGTTCGCATGATCCTCTCTTTCGGGCACTGACCCTTCTTTTCGACTTCTTCTTTTCCGAATGCTCAAAAAAAAATGAGATGTCAGAGTGAATGAAAAAGAAGAGAAAATAAAAAGACTATCAAAGCGAACCAAAAGAATCTATTGGAGCAAACGGAAAAGAAAGAAAACCGAAAGAAGTTGTCGAAGTGAACTAGGAGAAGGTCCGTAAGAGCGAATGAGGAAGGAGAGAAAAGCCGATGGTGCTGCTAGAGCTTACGGGGAAGGAGGCAATGATTTTAAGAATAATTTAAAATTTTAATTTTTTAAAAAAAATTAAAAGGTATACTGAGCAATTTTTGCTGCAGTGCAAATAGAAGCTCCCATTTATTTGCCAGGTTGAGCAGGGCTAGCTTTAAAGTTGGCTTAGTTGGGTTACATGTGTTTTTTTGAAGCTTCAAAATATACCATAAAAATTACTTTCTACACTCTCAAATTATTTAAAAATTTTTAATTTTTTAAATTATTTTTAAATTCTATCTTTTCTTTTTGTTTGCTCCAGCAGCCCTCCCTTCCTTACGGTATCGACTCTTGTTCTCGACTTTTCTTTCTCTCCTTTCTCGCTTCGGCAGTCCTTCCGGCATCGATTTTTTTCTCGGCTCAATCGCTCGGAGCCTTTCGTCACTGAAACAAGGAAAAGCCGGAAAAGAAGGGCCGCCGAAGCGAATGAAAAAGGAGGAGAAGCTAAGGGGGCTACTAAAGGGAATGAGGACACCGAAGCGAATAGAAGAGGGAGAAAGGAGAAGTAGTTTTAAAGATAATTTAAAAAAATTAATTTTTTTTAAAAAAATTAAGAATACAGTGAGCAATTTTTGTGGTGTATAAATTTTTTTTTTTTTGCATTATTTTTTTTTACCTTGTCTTTCCTGTTTTGGTCCACCAAGTGTCATTCATGCTTACTGTCAGGACTTTCGATGCAGGTGAGAGGAGTTTGGTGTACCTCATTCCAGGGTGGTATTCCACGGTGGCTTGTTGTTGATAACTTAGATGGTTGCAGCTACTGCAAGTAAAGTGCAAGCCAGGATACGTAAGGGAGAGATAAAGATGGTGTACTTACATGAGGTAAAAGTTGAGAGAAAAATTATCAAAATTTAGGAGAAGGATACAATATGCCTTACCCATTAAGAGGGTTAGTTATAAGGGCTACCTCATTAATAATCTGAGAAGTTTTTTTTGAGCTTCTCTCTTTCTCTCTGCTCTTGCCTACTCCATCTACAAAGAAACTCGATCTCCTAAATATACTGAGGTTAATGCTTGAGAATAAAAAAAAAGGCCGATATCCTTTGAAATCAAACTCCAATATGTTGTAATAAATGGCAATGCGTAGTCCCCTTGAAATTAAAGCATATAAGAGATATCTAGTAATCTAAATGGAATCATCTCGATGAACTTAGATCATCACTATCGATTATTATGAGTTGATATAATTGTTAGGTGGCATTTGGTTCATGATAACATAATATTGTCAAAAAATTATATTCCTGATAATCTTAAACTTAGTAATCAGATTCTCAGAAATACAAGATTATATTTGATTCATAATAATAAAATATATTATTATATTATATTTTTAAATTTTATTTAAATTTTATTATAAATCTTTTTATCTTTTAATTCATCCTCTTTGCTTTTTTTTGACATCAAGAATATGAAATATTTTGATAAAAATCAAGATTCTTTATAAATTAATTTTATAAATATTATAAATATTTAAATATCCTATTATATTATATGTTAGTATATAATGTACAAATATTTCATAATATATTATACTATTAATTTAATATGCAAGAAGATTATAAGTATTAATAATTTAAAATTTAAAATTTATATATTGTTATATAAATATATAATAGTGTCTATATATTAGATATTAATATAATATAATATATAATGTTAAATATTTATATTTTATCTAATGTAAAAAACTGTTATTAAATATTTATATGAAAATCAAAAATGTAATTTAAGATTAATAGATTTTGATAATCTTAGATACCCATTTTTTAGATAGAAATCAGATTACCATGATTTATAGTAATCTTAAATTACTAAGAATCAAATATTATTATCATGTTTAATTACTAAATATAGTAATATGCATAGTAATCTCAGATTACCAAGATAGATTACAACAAACTAAATAGCCACTTAATTAATGGCATTCTATATTCTATTAATTAAAGATTTTCATACATCCATTTAGCCAATTTAGTATGTCATGAAGTCCAAGTTTATTATTTGTGTAATATCAAAACTTTCTCTAATATGTTTTGTGATATAGATAATAAATAAAATAGTTAGTAAATGATACAGTTAGAAAATAAAAAGCCCTAGTCCTGGATGGCCCCCAGAGTCTGGGCGGCCCCCAGTCCTAGACGGCCCCCAGAGTCTGGGTGGCCCCTATTCCTGAGCGGCCCCCTGTTCTAGGCGGCTCCCAGATCCTAGGCGACCCCCAATCCTAGGCGGCCTCCCAAGATCTGGACGGCCCCTAGTCCTAAACGGCGACCCCCAGAGTCTGGGCGGCCCCCAGTCCTAGGCGGCCCCCATGGCCTAGGCGGCCCCCATAGTCTGGGCGGCCTCCAGTTCTGGGCGGCCCCAGAGTCTGGACGGCCTCCAGTCCCGGACGGCCCCCAGAGTCTGGGTGGCCCCTATTCCTGGGCGGCCCCCTGTCCTAAGCGGCTCCCAGATCCTAGGCGGCCCCCAGTCCTAGGCGACCTCCCAAGATCTGGACGGCCCCTAGTCCTGGATGGTGACCCCCAGAGTCTGGGCAGCCCCTAGTCCTAGGCGGCCCCCATAGCCTAGGCGGCCCCCAGTTCTGGACGACCCCTAGTCCTGGACGGCCCCCAGAGTCTGGGTGGCCCCCAGTCCTGGGCGGCCCCCAGAGTCTGGGCGGCCCCCAGTCCTAGGCGGCCCCCAGAGTCTGGGCGGCCCCCAGTCCTGACGGCCCCAAGATCTGGATGGCCCCATTCCTGGGTGGCCTCCCAAGATCTGGACGGCCCCTATTCCTGGGCGGCCTCCCAAGATCTGGACGGCCCCTAATCCTGGATGGCCCCCTAGGATCTGGATGGCCCCTAGTCCTGGACGGCCACCAGAGTCTGGGCAACCCCCAGTCCTGGGTGGCCCCCAGTCCTAGGCGGCCCCCAGAGTCTGGGCGGCCCCCGGTCCTAAGCGGCCTCCTGGTCCTAGGTGGCCCCTAGACCTAGACGACCCCCAATTTTAGAATGATTCTTATATCAGAACCACTAAACATGATAAACCATCATATTCGGAACAGAAACCGAGGATCATTAAGCATCATGACGCTTTAAATGATTCGAATAAGACAAACACTGAAACACCGCCGTTTATCTAGAAAAAGGAGATACTGAACTCCTATTTTAGAGCCAGATACCTTTTCTTTGACTCTGACATCCCCACTAACCCTGACATTCCCTTGGGATAACCAAGGTCATCATGAAAACCCTTATCTTCATGAGCAAGTTTTTTAATACCTTTATTATTAATTATCGATGAATGACTACGTAGCGGAGGTGAATGTAGGGCGAATGTTTATCCTACGCGTGGACCTCCTGAACTAAAAAGAGAAAAACAAAAAAAAAAAAAAAAAAAAAAAGAGGATAAGAGGTAGGGGGGAGAGTGCGGTAGGGGACTTTTTTCTTCCTTCAGAAAGAGATCTCATAACAAGAAAGAAATCTGGTGATCCAGCATCAACAGATTGGCGCGCCAGGTAGGGGACCATCGTCGGAGCAGTGAGTAATACCTGTTCTACGGTTCCGCGAACATGAGCTCTAGATCTCTGGAAGAAGATCCCTCTGATTGGTTTGGGGGGCATCTCTCGCCTCCCAATCATGATCTCAAAACTCTTGGCCCTTCTGAGCCAGTGAAATCGAACCCTCCAGTTCCTTCTTCACCGCTGCCGGCTCCAGCTATTCCTCAAGATCCACTGTTGATCCTCACCCAACAAGTCCAAACTCTCGTTGGGATGGTTCAACAGATGCGAGAGCAGCACTCTAGAGGAGCCCAACAACGGCTCGAGCCGCCTCTGTTGCCTAGGTCGGCTACTCCTGTCAGCCGACAATCAGCTCGAGGGAGATCCCCTCCGACAAAGCCTCTCCACCCTTATTCCTCAGGAAGGCGGCGCTCCCAAAGCTCCCACGACGGTTCGCGCTCTTTGACCCGTTCCCCTAGCAGCCCACTTGCCGGGCGACGACGGGGGAAGGAACCTTATATAGAGCACCGTCGGTGGCGTCGTTAGTCTCCTTCCAATTCCCCTAAACCAGCCGAAGGATGTATGACTGATAGAATGGAAAAGCGTCTTGAAGAGCAAGATCGCAGGCTGGAGAACTTAGTCAAAGGATCAATAATCAGCCAGGGTCGGATTACGACACCCGCCCCCCTCTTACTCGGCGGGTTATGGAAGAGCCCATTCCAAGGAGATTCCGATTTTCTTAATTGGACCCCTATGACGGTACCACTGATCCCCTAGATCATCTGGAGAGCTATAAAGCTATCATGCAGGTCCAAGGAGCGATGGATGCCCTCTTGTGCGTTGCCTTCCCGGCCACCCTCCGTAAAGCGGCCCGTGTTTGGTATTCTCGTCTGCCCTCACGCAGTATTGACTCTTTTCGGCAACTGGAGAGATCTTTTCTGGCTCATTTCGATGCTTGTCGAAAAATTCCTCGAGTGGCAGACAGCTTATTCTCCGTGCAGCAGCAAGAAGGAGAATCTTTGAAAGACTTTATAACTCGTTTCAAGGTGGCGGCCCTAGAATTCTATCATCTTGAGGATGCTGTAGCCACTCTAGCTCTAAAACGGGGGCTCCGTCCCTCCCGTTTTACTTATTTCCTGGACAAAAGACCTCCTTCCTCTTATGCTGATCTCTTGAGTCATGCGCAGAAGTACATCCACGCTGACGAAGCTGATTCATCCAGGAGAGGTGCGCAAGGGAGGACTAGCAAGAGACCCGCTCGCCCAGAGTTGAACGGACCTCCTTCCAAGAAGTCCGAACCCTTGCGCCGACCAATTGACCGCCGCAAGAGCCAGACTCCCAGAGAGGACCATCTTACACCCCTTTTAGCACCCCGGCTCACATCCTCATGGAAATTGAAAACGAGCCTTATTTACGGCGTCCATCCCCGTTGAAGAAGGGCACCGCCCGCGACAGGAGCCGTTATTGCCGTTTCCATAGGGATTATGGCCACGACACTGAAGAATGTCGGAACTTGAAGCAAGCCATCGAAGAACTAATTCAGAGGGGATACCTTGGGCAATACATCCAGAAGAAAGAGGCTCCTCCCATACCAGCTTTGATGGGACCTCCTCCCGCTCAAGCTAACATTGATAACACCCCAACAGAATGGATGGTGGGCATGATTTCCCACGGAAGAGCCTCATCTTCTAAGAGACCAAGGGGAGGGGAAGAGCTAGATGATGTAATCCCTTCTGGGGGAGATATAGCGGGGGGTAATGTTGTAAAAGATGATAGCGTCGTTGTTTCGATGACGGTCGCTAGGCATCCTGTAAAAAGGATCTTAATCGACAGTGGGAGCTCCGCTAATGTGCTTACTTATGATGCATTTCTTCGGATGAATTTACCTCTGGATTCTCTTCGGCCCGTAGCCGTCCCTCTAGTCGGTTTCACTGGAGACTCTATACGAGTGGAAGGCGAGATTACTTTACCAGCCACGGCAGGATCGCCGCCATGTCAAAGCACGGTAATGCTGGATTTTCTGGTAGTTCGGGTCCCCCTGGCTTACAACGCCATTCTTGGCCGCCCCGGCTTGAATACGTTAGATGCAGTTATATCTACCAAGCGCCTATTGGTGCAGTTCCCTACCACCAAGGAGTTGGTGTGATGCATGGAGAGGTAGACTCGGTTAGACCCTGCTATCATTTAGCCCCTAGTCCCCAGATGGCTAAAGTTCCTCCGGTTGCCGAGTCGTTTGACCCTAGAGAAGTCGAGCGGAGAGGAGAGCCAGCGGAGCTTCTGATATCTTACCCCTGGGAGATGATCCCACTAAGATCGTGCAAATCGGTGAGCTCCTCTTCCCTGAAGTCCGGGATCAGCTCCTAGCCTTCTTATCAGCGAATGCAGATGTCTTCGCCTGGAAAGTGACGGACATGGTCGGGATTCCTCCGGAGGTGATTATTCATCAACTTAATATCAACCCAAGCTGCCGCCCTGTCCGCCAGAAGAAAAGGAGTTTCGCCTCTGAGCGGCAGAAGGTCATTGACGAGGAGGTAGACAAATTGCTCATGGCCGGTCATATTCGGGAGGCACAATATCCTGATTGGCTAGCCAATGTGGTCATGGTTCGGAAAGCTAGCGGAGGATGGAGAATATGCATCGATTACACCGATCTTAACAAAGCTTGTCCCAAGGACAGTTTTCGTTGCCACGGATCGACCAGTTAGTGGATTCAACTTCTGGTTATGAACTCCTTAGCTTCATGGATGCCTTCTCAGGGTATAATCAGATAAAATTGGACCCCTCAGATGAAGAGCATACTTCTTTTATCACCGAGAAGGGCATTTATTGTTATAGAGTAATGCCCTTCGGGTTGAAGAATGCAGGAGCTACCTATCAGAGGCTGATGAACAAAGTTTTTAAAGACCAGCTCGGCCGCAACATGGAAGTATATGTAGATGATATGTTGACAAAAAGCACCTGTGCCACTGACCATGTCGCCGACCTGCAGGAGACTTTCCACAACCTCCGGCTCCATAGAATAAAGCTCAACCCACGCAAATGTGCATTTGGAGTTACTGCAGGAAATTCTTGGGTTTCTTAGTTACCCGGCGGGGATTGAAGCAAACCCAGAGAAAATTCAGGCCATTCTCAATATGAGACGGCCTATGTGTAAGAAAGAGGTGCAACAACTCACCGGAGGATAGCAGCATTAAGCCGATTTTTGTCAAGATCAGCCGAGAGGTGTCTACCTTTCTTCAAGGTCTTGCGTAAAGCAGATGGCTTCGAATGGACAAAAGACTGTCAACAAGCTTTTGAAGAACTTAAGGAGTTCTTGTCCACACCGCCCCTGTTGTCTAAACCAGAAGAAGGAGAGAAGCTCTTCCTCTATCTTGCGGCTTCCTCAGAGGCCGTTAGTTCCGTTCTGGTGCGTGTCGGCGACCATGCCATTCAAAGACCTGTATATTATACCAGCAAAGTACTTCATGGTGCAGAAGAGAGGTATTCCAAAATGGAGAAAGTCATTTTTGCTTTATTCGTCTCCGCCCGACGACTTAGACCCTACTTTCAAGCCCATCCTATAGTCGTCCTCACTGATCAACCTCTCAGAGCCATTTTGTCACGACCAGACACTTCTGGCCGGTTAGCCAAGTGGGCCATCAAATTAGGGGAATTCGACTTATCATTTCAGCCCAGAGCATCTGAAATCCCAGGTCTTGGCTGATTTCCTAGTAGAGTGCACTTGGTCTGAGAACATCAAGAAGAATTCCCCCGGATCCTTTTAGATGCTGATGAGGAGGATGATAAAGCATGGGTCCTCCACGTCGATGGAGCCTCTAACTCACAGGGGAGCGGAGCTGGTCTCATTCTCGCTAGCCCAGAAGGGCGGTACTGGAGTATGCTCTTCGTTTCCTCTTTGAAGCCACCAACAATCAAGCTGAATATGAAGCTTTGCTGACCGGAATCAAACTAGCGCATGGGATGGGAATCAAGAATCTCCGAGCTTTCACTGACTCGCAGCTTATTTCCGCCCAGGTAGCAGGGGAGTATGAAGCTCGGGACCCTATCATGTCCCAATATCTAAACAAGGTCAAACTATTAATTCCCTTGTTAGATCACTTCACCATTAGCTATATACCCAGAGGTGAAAATGCTAGGGCTGATATGTTAGCCCGACTTGCTACCTCAATGGATAGCGCCATGGGCAAAACCTACATCGAGTACCTGGAAACACCTAGTATCGAAGCTGCTGAAGAAGCTTTGCCCATTATCCAAGGGGAAACCTGGATGGAATCCTATATCCGGTATTTGAAGGACGGCGTTCTCCCAGTTGATCATGAGGAAGCTAAGCTGCTCAAGCGGAGGGCTTCTAAATTTGTACTGCTAGAAGGTCAACTCTACAAGAGATCCTTCTCTCAGCCTCTCCTCAAATGTGTTAACTCGGTCGATGCGGATTATATCCTTAGGGAAATTCATGAAGGCATCTGTGGGAATCACTCAGGAGGCCGATCTCTAGCGCGCAAGGCCCTCCGACAAGGATATTATTGGCTCACCATGCAGGAGGATGCAACCGAACTAGTGAAAAGATGTGATCAATGCCAACGGTACGCCTGCATTCAGCGGCAACCATCTTCCCAGTTAAACTCTCTTTCTGCTCCCTGGCCTTTCGCTCAGTGGGGCATGGACATCCTCGGCCCTTTCCCTCCGGCGTCAGGACAGCGAAAATTCCTACTAGTCGCCGTTGATTATTTCACTAAATGGGTCGAAGCCGAAGCACTCGCTAGGATTACTGAAGCCAAGGTCAAAACCTTTTTCTGGAAAGCCATTATTTGTCGATACGGCATACCACATACTCTTATCACTGATAACGGCCGACAGTTCGACAACAACACCTTCCGGACTTTTTGTGCTGATCTCGGCATCATGCAGCGATTCACCTCCGTCGGCCATCCACAATCTAATGGAGAGGCTGAGGTTACAAATCGCATGATATTGCGGGGACTAAGGACCAGACTGGATACGTCCAAAGGAAGGTGGGTGGAAGAGCTCCCGAGTGTACTCTGGGCATACCACACAACTCCCAGAACACCAACAGGAGAAACGCCGTTCAATCTGGTTTTTGGTTCTGAAGCTGTTATTCCCGTCGAAATTGGCTTACCAAGTAGTCGAGTAGAAACATATGACGAAGTGGACAACCTCCCTAATTTAAGAGCCAATCTTGACCTCATTGATGAAGCAAGAGATCGAGCTCGAATTAAGATGGCGGCCTACCAGCAGCGGGTGGCGAGGTATTATAATACCCGCGTCCGCTCGAAAAGCTTCCGTCAGGGAGATTTGGTTCTGAGAAAGGCTTCGGTGTCTAAACCAACAGAAGGGGGCAAATTGTCTCCGAACTGGGAAGGGCCCTACCGGATAGGAGAAGTCCTTCACCGTGGAGCATACCGACTTGAAGATCTAAATGGACAACTAATCCCCCGAACGTGGAACGCAGATAATCTTCGGCCATACTACCAATAATGTAATGTATTTACCCAAATATTAAATAAGCCTGCATATTTGAACACGTATTTTTTGTAGACGATTCTTCAAAGCAGCTCGGCGGCCCTACAGTCCTAAAGGACACCCCCAGGCCGGTATAACCTACCCCTGAGGAGGTTCAAGTCCATGACTTAAGCGGCCCCGAATCACATTCTCCAGTGGTAAGCAGCTCGGCGGCCCTACAGTCCAAAGGACACCCCCAGGCCGGTATAACCTACCCCTGAGGAGGTTCAAGTCCATGACTTAAGCGGCCCCGAATCACGTTCCCCAGCGAATAGGCGGCTCGGCGGCCCTACAGTCCAAAGGACACCCCCAGGCCGGTATAACCTACCCCTGAGGAGGTTCAAGTCCATGACTTAAGCGGCCCCGAATCGCATTCCCCAGCGAATAGGCGGCTCGGCGGCCCTACAGTCCAAAGGACACCCCAGGCCGGTATAACCTACCCCTGAGGAGGTTCAAGTCCATGACTAAGCGGCCCCAAATCATGTTCTCCAGCGGGTAAGCAGCTCGGCGGCCCTACAGTCCAAAGGACACCCCCAGGTCGGTATAACCTACCCCTAAGGAGGTTCAAGTCCATGACTTAAGCGGCCCCGAATCACGTTCCCCAGCGAATAGCCGGCTCGGCGGCCCTATAGTCCAAAGGACATCCCCAAGCTGGTATAACTTACTCCTGAGGAGGTTTAAGTCCTTGACTCAAGCGACCTCGACTTAGACGGTTTTGAGTCACGCCCATAGGCAGATACTCGGTTACCCTCGAGATACAATTCTGCAAAAGGGCCAAATGGCCCACAATCCTAAGGGCATCGTGCCTCCTCGAACCCAGGATTAGCTCCCCCACAGGGGCCCCTAAACTACCTTATTGAAGTTCTAGGACTTACATTCTGATACGACACACCAGAAAGCAACCCCGAGATTCGGACTTAATGTCAACTCGTGGACGGATCTCCTAATCCATAGGTAGGAATCAGGAATCAAGTAGATGGAACATTAAGTAACATCAAATAAACAAAAAATGGCATCTACTCATTCAAAGTCAATTCACTATAAAATTTTATAAGGTATCGTCAATGAACTGATATTAGTTACAAAAAGAAGTCCTTTAAAGGACCAAGTCAAGAACAGAAAAGCTAAGCTAAAATCAAGATGAACCTAGACATCCTCTATCAGTCTTCGGGATGCTCCTTCTCAGTGATTGGATCAGAAGCCGGCTCCTCAGCGATGGGCATCTCTACAGCGGAATCTCTGGTCGTCACCACTCTATCCGCCACATCTTCGACCTCCATATCAGAGGTCTCTTCGTCATCCACGGGTCGGAAACGTTCAAGGTTTTCTAAGTTAAAGTGCCGGGCTAACCTCCGTTTACACCTTTCAAAACCCTGAATAAAGGCGTCCAGAGCGGCCTCGTGGAGCTCCGATGCAAAGTCCGAAGAGTCCTTGTACTCCTTGATAGCCTCCCGGACTTTGGCTTCGGCCGCGGCCACCTTTTCTTGGACTTTGGCTTCGGCCGCAGCCACCTTTTCTTGAGCTTTGGCCTCGGCCGCAGTTATCCTCTCCCGGGCCTCCATCATCACTGTTGCGACCCTGTCCAGAGCTTCCTTAGCGTCTCTCTCGGCTAGAACCAATTTTGCTACAGCATCGCGAGCCGCGGCTTCCGCGTTGTCTGCTCGATTTTCAATATGTTCTTGCCTGAGAGTGGTTTCCTTCAACCTTTCTTCTGTTGGCAGCAATTTCGCCCGGACCTCAGATAGTTGGGCATCTAAGCTCCGCAGCTCCTTTTCCGCCCTCCCCGCCAGGTCCGATAATCCTCCTGGATGACCCGAAGGTCATGTAGTGCTTTTGACTCTCGGGCCTTCGTCTCCACCAACTCTTTGTCCAAGCTCACACTGTGAGACTTGGCCTTGTTCAGGTCTTTGCGCAGCACAAAAAGGCCATTAGACATCTGCAAAATACATTCGGTGAATACCTGAACTCAATAATCACAAAAGGAAAAGGTCGTAGCTCTACCTGAAGCGCGGCTGTGAACATAGTGTCAAATGACTCCTCTTGTGATACCTTCCTCATTTTTTCCTGAAACCTGGGCAGGATTGAAAGTTTGAGAATTGTCTCCGATAGACAACTTTTATATCCAGCGCCCAGGTTAGGCAGTTGAGAAGGTGGAGATGGACTTCTCAAAGCATCTGAGGGAGCGGGGGCAAGAACGCCTGCTTCCTTTAACGATGACGGGCCTGGCAAATCAATTTCAACTGCTTCCACGCTCCCTACCAATCCCCCAGCACCCTTAGTGGAAGATGGGACGACTGCCGGAAGGCCCCCTCAACGGGATCTCCTATCGGGATCCCCTTTGGAGGACTTATCTCTCCCTCGCTGTCTTCTATCAGGGTTGCTTCGGGAAGAGCCACTGGAGGCTGGGCCCGATAACCCGATTCTGACTGGCGGGGCCTTTTAGGTTCATTCCCTGCCGCGCCACGATCGCTCCCTTCTCTCTTTCGAAGGCTCGATATCAGTGAGTCTTGAGAAAACTTCATTGCTGCAATGTAGTGAGCATATGGTTAGCTAAAAGGAAGACACCAAATATGTTAGCTGCAAATATAACAATAAGAAAAAAGAAAAAATTCTTCGGGGCTCACCGGGCGCTGCAGCCAGCGACACCGGCACGAACGCAATCTCCTGGAGTTTATCCTCCGATAACAATTCCTTACTGGGAGGAATGATAGTAGAAATCAGAGTGTTGAAAAGCTCACGGTCTCTCTCATCAACACTCAAGTTCTGGTTAGAACTGGTATCCGGAATACCCCAATCTACACCCAGCCCCTCCAAGTATGCGTAAAAAAATTGAGACTTCCACCCTTTAATTTTAGAAGGAAGGTTAAGCCTAAGGACCCTTTTGGGCCTCGATGCGAAGCTCCACCACCCATCCCTAACCGGGTTTCGAATCCTATATAATGCCCTAAATAAAGAAAGTCGAGCGGAAGCTCCATGAAAGGAACAAAGTACTAGAAATGAAAAAATGACACGAATAGAATTAGGGGTAAGCTGTGTGGGAACAAGGTGATACATGTTCAATAAGTTTATGAAAAAAGGATGTAAGGGCAGCCGTAGACCGCCCTTGAAAAACTCTTCATACAACGCGACCTTTCCTGGTCGCGCTAGGGTGACCCTATCCTCGGAGAGGGGAACGGAGAGCCGAATGTCACTAGGGATCCCGAACTGAGCCCTAAGGTTCCTAAGATCTTGGGAGGATGTAACAGAGGCGACATCTGCAGGCCTGGCCGATTTGGAAGCAATCGCGGGAGGCCCTACCTCACGACTGGCAGACGAGGAGGAAACCCTAGGGACTGGGATAACAACCTAGACACAGGCTGCACGGACCAAGCAACAGGTTGGTCCCCACGGATGACTACCCCTCCGAGGGCCTATCGACGGGCTTGAAGAATCTCCTCACGGGAGGGCTCAACCATGGGGCCCTTACCTTTCCTATCTTGGGAGGGATCCATAAAAGAGAGAAAGGGAGAAGAAGAAGTCGACTAACCTGGGCTTGAAGAGGTAAAATCGCAGAAGGATACACAAAATAAAAGATTAAGTGATGGAGGAGACGCCCCCCCCCCCCTTTTTTATTATATATCGGACGCAACGCCTCGAGCATCGCAAAGACACGTGGCAGTCCCCCAGTGGAGCCGGATAAATGAAAAGACACTATCCTCTTAGAGATATGTGCCTCCCCTCTTTCTTCCTTTTCTCGAAACGACACTTATCATGTGCTGAATTTTTGAAATTCAAATTTTCCGCCCTTCTCCCTTGCACGTGCGCAACACACCTGAATACAAGGAACATGGGCGAGGGGGCATATGATATAGATAATAAATAAAATAGTTAGTAAATGATACAGTTAGAAAATAAAAAGCCCTAGTCCTGGGCGGCTCCCAAAGTCTGGGCGGCCCCCAGTCCTGGACGGCCCCCAGAGTCTGGGTGGCCCCTATTCCTGGGCGGCCCCCAGTCCTGGACGGCCCCCAGAGTCTGGGTGGCCCCTATTCCTGGGCGGCCCCCAAGATCTGGACGGCCCCTAGTCCTGGACGGCGACCCCCAGAGTCTAGGCAGCCCCCAGTCCTAGGCGGCCCCCATGGCCTAGGCGGCCCCTAGAGTCTGGGCGACCTCCAGTCCTGGGTGGCCCCCAGAGTCTGGACGACCCCCAGTCCTGGACAGCCCCCAGAGTCTGGGTGGCTCCTATTCCTGGGCGGCCCCCTGACCTAGGCGGCTCCCAGATCCTAGGCGGCCCCCAGTCCTAGGCGACCTCCCAAGATCTGGATGGCCCCTAGTCCTGAATGGCGACCCCCAGAGTCTGGGCGGCCCCCAGTCCTAGGCGGCCCCCATAGCCTAGGCGGCCCCCAGTTCTGGACGGCCCCTAGTCCTGGACGGCCCCCAGAGTCTAGACGGCCCCCAGCCCTGGCGGCCCCCAGAGTCTGGGCGGCCCCCAGTCCTAGGCGGCCCCCAGAGTCTAGGCGGCCCCCAGTCCTGGATGGCCCCAAGATCTGGGTGGCCCCTATTCCTGGGCGGCCTCCCAAGATCTGGACAGCCCCTATTCCTGGGCGGCCTCCCAAGATCTGGATGGCCCCTAATCCTGGACGGCCCCCAGGATCTGGATGGCCCCTAGTCCTGGATGGCTACCAGAGTTTGGGCGGCCCCCAGTCCTGGGCGGCCCCTAGTCCTAGGCGGCCCCCAGAGTCTAGGCGGCCCCCGGTCCTAAGCGGCCTCCTGGTCCTAAGTGGCCCCTAGACCTAGACGATCCATAATTTTAGAATGATTCTTATATCAGAACCACTAAACATGATAAACCGTCATATTCGGAACAGAAACCGAGGATCATTAAGCATCATGACGCTTTAAATGATTCGAATAAGATAAACACTGAAACACCGCCGTTTATCTAGAAAAAGGAGATACTGAACTCCTATTTTAGAGCCAGATACCTTTTCTCTGACTCTGACATCCCCACTAACCCTGACATTCCCTTGGGATAACTAAGGTCATCATGAAAACCCTTATCTTCATGAGCAAGTTTCTTAATACTTTTATTATTAATTATCGATGAATGACCACGTAGCGGAGGCGAATATAGGGCGAATGTTTATCCTACGCATGGACCTCCTGAACTAAAAAGAGAAAAAGGAAAAGAAAAACAAAAAAAAAGAGAGGATAAGAGGTAGGGGGGAGAGTGCGGTAGGGGGACTTTTTCTTCCTTCAGAAAGAGATCTCATAACAAGAAAGAAATATGGTGATCCAGCATCAACATTTTGCTACCATGATATACTTGTTGGGTGAAGAGATGAATTGACGAATTAAAAGGTGCATATATCAGGCTTTCAATACCTATGCAACCATAAAATTTGGTACTCGCTTAAATTAGTATAAGATTTTGATGGTAATACAAGATGCACATTTACATGTATAGGTTGACAATTTGTTTTATAAATTATAATTTTTCATATAATGATATACATACTTGTATTTAGGTTAGGTTTATATGGTTGATACAATAGCGAACGAATGCAGCTCCTTCGATGATCAAACAAATTTTTGGTCAATCATGAACGTTAATACCAAGACAAAATATTCAATTCTTATTATATTAAAATAAATTTTCAAAAAAGAAATCTTATATAAGTAACTATGCTAAATTAGCAAAAGAAATATTTCAAAAGAATTGTGAGAATATGTGCATTATCTAGTCTTTGGATCAAGTATAATAATAAATAATAGGAGGAAAAAATTTGTGTATTTACGAGACATGCTCTTCTTTCATTTTAACAAGAGAGAAGTAAATTCTTCTTTATTCAATGCTATAAATAAAATATCTTTATTGATTTAGTTCTTCTATTGACATAGATCTATATCTTTAATTCTTTTTCTTTACCTTTTTCTTTTTTTTGACAAAATTCTAGGATAAGATTTTAGCCAAGTAGTAGTTGATATAAATAAATTAAGAATTTCAAATACCCATGATTTAGTCTTAAACTAAATCATTTTTTACAAAGAAAGGACATATTTACCTATACTATAATTATCCCAATCAAGGTTTCTTGGGATGATTGTGCTAATGTAAATTACATATAAATTGATATATTAATAAAAGTTATTTGGCAGTTTATTCATTACAAGAACATCTTCTTAAAACTCCTAATAGTAATGAAGCCCTTAGGATGTTCCTTCATGATAAAGGAGGATTTATCTTTGAAGGTCCTCAAAAGAGTTTGCGACCAAATGATATACTATGACAGGACCATAGTACTATCAATTATAGGACATATATCATATTTGTTGGTTGTCCTCTTAACCAAGGAGTATAGAGACATTGGTATGACATATAGGTGAAAGTATAGGAGTACATTTCACCAAACGTGACTTATTTCCGAATACTCTGGTGTCAAGAGTTAATCCGAGAAGATATGGGTATAAGTATCCTTAAGACCTGAAGATCATAACCAGTGACTTGCAAGCAACTCATTGTACTTAGGTGCCGGACCACCTAGATTTTTAATCCAGCTACAAAAGGTTACTAGGTGCAGTCAAGTACTTGTAGTAGTTAGTTGTGGATCAAGATAAAATTTGACCTATCCTGTTAAAAGGAAAAATGCTTGTGTTTCAATTTAGCAAGACCTTGGCAAGGCACTTCATATGAAGGTCACATGATCACTAAAGTTGAAATCACTTTATGGATTTGCTATTTAGAGTTGACAGGCTCTTAAGCCATCCTTAACATATGTGGTCAAGAGGATGAATTATACGGTAACTATTTTTTAGGATTTTTGGAGTTTGCTCAGCAACTCTTCGACCTATCAGGACGTCGGGTCCATTGCTAGATGGGCACATTGATTAGTATAGAAAGTTGTTCCTATGCTACCGGCTTAGGTTCAAACCTAGAGAGTCACACGCATAGAAGTTTTCTAGGATGATCTATTTGTTGATCAACGATTGAGAATCGTATATGATTTAATTAATTAATTTGATTGATTAAATTATCTTAATTGGGTTAAGTACAATTGAATAAGATTCAATTTGCTTTAAGTATATTAGAAGGACTAATCAATTTCAAATATTGATTTGAAATTAGACTTGATTTGGATTTAAATAGATTCAGGACTAGACAAATTTGATTTGGACTAGGACCATGATATATGTAGGTTTAGTCCAATAAATTCAAAACAGCTTAAACCAAAACCCGAACCCAAACCCCTTGCATAAGGATAAATCTCATCTCATAAGAGATTAAATTCTCATGCAGAATTTAATGTATAACCTTAATCTTCTCCAAACCATTTTCGTTGGAATTCTAAGTGTTAGAATTCATATGGAATTAATGTACCTCTTTGAATTAACCAGACGATGGAATTCTAAGTGTTAGATTCACATCTCTTTGATTTTCACCGAACATGTCGGAATTAACAAAACGTTGGAATTCTAAGTGCTAGAATTCATAGGTTTTCACCAAACGTGGAATTAACCAAAGTTTTCATCAACGAAAGAATTCTAAGTGTTAGAATTCAATGGGCTGAAGGCTAAATTGAGCCTATAAATTAGAGGACATTCTTCACCAGAAATACAGAACAAGAATAACGAAATGTTATGGATTGAAATTCTAAAAGGTTAGAACAAAAATCCTGGTGTGATTCTGGTGTTAGCAAAAGTTTGGTGGATCTTGGAGGAAGATTCAAGTAAGAGGATTCAAGATCAGCAAAGTTATTTTTCCGCGAGCTAGCACTCCCGGGAATCCGATCATTCGGGGACTTCGCGTAGACGATACTAGAGGCCGAACAAGTAGTATGACGATACTAGAATCCGATCATATCATTAAGGTAAGTGATATGATCCCTATATCTTAAGGCAGGCTTCAAGACAAGTAGTATGACTTCTTATCTTAAAGATCAAGATATGATCTTGATGATTTTATTTATATGCATAATTTAGATCAAACGATCCTATAGTATAAGGCAAAGATATAATCTTGATGCATGTTAGATAGATTAATATGTAATCTTTAAGTTTCCGCATTGATAATTGTTATCAAAATTTTAAAATATGCATGCCTTGGAGGTTATTTCTTCCTACACCGAGACCATATCTTCGTAGTATAATATCTCCTTTCCGTAGAACAGCATTGTGACCAACGGATCATATGAAGATGGCAGCGAACATAACAACAGCAAAGATTTGTCTTCCTCCTCAATCTTCACCCCAACATTTAACAACTTATTGCTGATTTGCTCAAACACCTGGATGTGGGCAACCACGTCTCCACCTTTTACCATCCAAAGGCTGTAAAGGTATTTCTTCAACATCAACTTATTGTATATGTTCTTCCCCATGTAGAGAGTGTACAACTTCAATTAGAGCCCTTTGGGGGTCTTCTCCTTCAACACCGAATAGAGAGCCAAAACAACAAAATGCCCTCTAATCGGTGAACAAGCCCATTTGTCCAACGACATCCACTATCGATCTGACATTCCATTTGGATGTTCTTTCAATGTTAGATCCAAACTTATGCTACACCAAAAGATCTTCCACCCAAAATTTTCACATTGAAAAGCTCCTCTTTTCATCAAACTTCTCAAAATCTACTTTTATGCTACTATGCATGGCTATATCCAAAACCAAAAATAGCAAAAACTCCAAAAAGATTGAGAAGTACCTTGATAGAGCTTTACTGAAATTTCAGCCTTGAAGATCTTCAATCTCTGATCTCTTCTGCTTCCTTCTCGCAAACTCGGACTCTTATGACATATCTTCTCTGATACCAACTGTTGTGAAAACCAGTTGTTGCTTTGACCAACTGTTGAGAAAATATCCCCGAATTTGGACCAAATTTTAGTTCCCAAGAGAGAGAGAGGGCAGCCACTTGATCACTCTTGGAAAGAGAAAGATGTATTAAGAGAGAAGACACCTAAGAGAGAGAAAGAGGGGCAGCGACTAGAGAGAGGGACGCCTAGGAGAAATTGCATGCCCTAAGGAATCATGCCTCTCCCTTCCTAGAGGGAGAAAGAGCGCACATTAGGGCTTTCATGTGGAGGAGAGAAGATGCACTAAAGAGAGAAACTAGCACCTACCACTTAGAGAGAGAAAGAGAGCCACCTAGAGAGAGAATATGTAGGAGAAAGAGATGATGCCTCCTTACGTTTTCACATGTTCTAGGAAGAGAAGGGGTGGTGGCTTGGTGAGGAAAGAGAGAGAAAATTGTTAGGAAGAAAAGAATTAAATATATTCACCTCTTACACAAACCCTATGGATTAGAGTTTAAATACATGGCCAAGCTGGCTTGACCCCTAACTCAGAAAAAACTTTCCTAGTTAACCCAATGAGATTAAGTTCACTCCAAGCCCTTGTACACCCATGACTTGATTCAATTTCAAAATTCTTGGACTCACATCTCGCCCAATACAAGTTAGCCCCCTCAAGGCCCATAGCTCAACCTGAGCCTTGAGATAACCTAGAGCCCAAACTAATTCTAAAGCCTCCATGAACACCTTATGGAGCGTGGACTTTGGCCTTTCCCCTGTTTCCTTGGGCCTTGGAAGCACCACACCAGGTTCAACAAAAACATATCCTATCAAGTAACACACTAAGAAGAAGAAGAATTAATTTATTAATTATATTAATAAATAAAAAATTAAGTAATTTTATTGATGAAATAAAGGATATGGGCAAGAATATCTTGATTCCTTTTTGACTTCAGTAGGCAAGTACTTATAGATCGTATGGGATTGGAGTGGCATTAGTGCTTATATTATTTAAGGCCAAACATGGCTTACCGCGCCTAGGATTAGAGTGGTATAAAATTGCCAATCCAATCCTTGCAAATTACAAGGAGTGAAAGGGATGTGTTTGTTATTCTCATGCCTATAACTTTTGGATACCGGTTAAATAGTGGAGCCCACACCATTTGAATCCAATCCTTACTTTTCCAAATATGGGATTGGATTAGAAATTCAATTTAATTTTATCCATGCCACTATACTAAATGTGCCCTTATTACGATCCAAAACTTAGTTTAACCATCAAATTTCCTTGATTTTGTATAGATATACAAAATTCTCACACACTTGATGAACTAATATATACTTGCATGAACTCTTAGGGCACGTTTGTTATGTGGTAATTTGTTTGGGATTGGATTGGTTTAGCGTTTGGGTAAAGAAGGATAAGATTAAATCCTATGGGGCCCATCCAAACCATAGATTTGGCATGCCAGATTCTGATACCAAAGATATGGAATTGGAATGAAATTGACCAAAATGCTCTTACTTCTCCCCCCAAAACCTTGTTCCTTTGCACCTTTCAACGTATCTCTTATCACAACGAAACTTGTCTTCTTTACGCCGCTGAGCGCAGAGGAGCAATCTTAATAGAACCAACGAATGAGGAGGAGCAAGCTTAATGAAACTAGTGGCCGAGAAGAAAGGGATAAAAGAAATCAAGATAACTACTTTGACCATTAGGACAAGTATCGCTTAATTTGTCTTGCATCTATCTCGGGACTTGGATATTTAAACTAATTTGGTTGAGCTCTTGCACACATTTAAACTAGTTTATGAATTTATAATTTATTTAAAAATTAAAAAAATACTAATAGAAAAATATGATAGAACTCTTTGAATTAACTTCTAATAATTGTCCATTTCCTCTCTGAATTAACTCTTTCTCAATCTGACTTACCGAGTTTATTGAAAGTTGAAACATCTGATGCTCTGCTTTTTTTATTTTTATTTTTAGAAGTAAAAATAAAGTCTTCAAAATAAAAGCAAAGGAGTTTACAAATGATATTTTAAAAAAAATTCATCTTTCTTGTATAAGGAAGAAGAGAATGAAAAGTGAAAAAGGAAATAACTAACAAAGAAGAAAATAAAGATTTTCAATATAATAACTGCAAAAAAAGAATACATTTCACTTTCAAAGAAAGATAACAGCAAACATTTTAAGAAAAAAAAATAAAAAGATATATTTCTTTAAAAATAAAGAAAAATGGTTAAGCGAAGCTATTAAAATTTAAATATATTATATTAAAGCTAACAAAACATGATAAATGCAAAGAATATTATATTCGGACTATTTAGTCATTAACGAATAATTCTCGTTATCCATTAAGTCGTTTACTCATTGCTCCAAGTTCCATGAGGGCATTTGAAGGTGACCGAACTACCCATTCATACCACCAAATCAGCCTTTCTTACCTTCCACGATCCATCATTATTATTTTTTAGAGGAAAATGATCCATCATAATCCAATTTCATTTTAAAGAGTTGGGCAGCAGCTAGGAAACGGGGAGACATGAAAATCCAAGAACAAAATCTTCTTGTTCACATTAAATACAAGTCAATCTAAAAATCAACGAATAAATTTTGACATTTAAAATTAGTAGTTGTTGTCGGCTTTAGGACGGTGCATGTCAGGATCCGTATAGTGCTCTTCCGTCCGAATGAACATGCAAGGTAGTCCTCATGCAGGAATCACAGGGGATGATCCATGCGAAAGACCCTCCGATGCTCAAATCAGTAGAGATTCTGAGCAAACAAATACAAACAAATGAGAGGAGAAGGCTCTAGCAGAAGGATCTTCCTCCTTGGCATGATTTTTCAGGAGCAATAACCTTTGTTAGAGTTTTTTTTTGGCTTATATTATCTTCGAGAGTGTACCTGAGGCATCTTGGGGCTTGGTATTTATGCACTGCAAGATGGCAATCGGTTACCTGAATTTCTGTGCACTTTTTGGAAGGTTGGGAGCTGATACGATTGGAATCCCGTCAGTTATGGGATTGGTAGCTGATCAGCTTTCTTAGGAGTTTAAAAGTCCATTAATTATGGTTATAGGATTGTATTTGGATCCTATTTCCATTTAAGAAAGTTCGCTCCAAGATTTCTGTGATAGCGGCATGGTATGAAGTGGCAATGATGCTCAAGCTGAGAGAAGGATCTTTGGCTCTCAACGAGATAGCTCGGCCTTATAGCTCGGCCAGATAGCTCGGCCATATAGTTCAGCTATGTAGCTCGGCGAGATAACTCGGCCAGATGGTTCGGCCATATAACTCGGCCATATAGTTCGGCCATATAGCTCGGCCAGATGGTTCGGCGAGATCGTTCGGCCGGATGGTTTGGCCATATAGCTCGGCCATATACTTCAACCTTATACTTCAGCCTTATAGTTCAACCTTATACTTCGGCTTTATACTTTAGCTTTATACTTCAGCTTTATAGTTCAGCCTTATACTTCGTCTTTATACTTCAGCTTTATGGTTCAGCCTTATACTTCAGCTTTATACTTTGGCTTTATACTTCAGCCTTATACTTCAGCTTTATACTTCAGCTTTATACTTCAGCCTTATAGCTCGCCTTTATTGCCATGCACATTTATTGATGCAGTGATAATTTTTTCCCGCATCATATGCCCCCCACTCCCTAGTCCGAAGCATAGGTTCGGGCATAGGGAGTAAAGTGCATGATGGCTCAATCTCATTGGGGGCACGTCATGATGGCCTCATAAATATCAAGCCATCATTCTATCATTTCTCTTTTCGCTGAATGAGAAGAGTCCTTTTGAATTATGATGAAGGGCGTATGGCTGAGCGAAACGTGGCCAAATTAAAGATCAAGGCACGTGGGCCAATGAATCTTGATTCTGCAAAGTTTTTATTTGGCCCTGACAAGGTATGAAAAAATATTACTGCTCCGGTCGGTTGTGCCAAGGCCCGGAGGATCTTTTTCTTGGCCCTGCCAAGGTACAAAGGATGCTGCTCCGATCGGCTATGCCGAGGCCCAAAGGATCTTTTATTTGGCCCTGTCAAGGTACGAAGAATGCTGCTCTAGTCGGCTGTGCTGAGACTCAGAGGATCTTTTACTTGGCCTTGCCAAGGTACAAAGAATGCTGCTCCGATCGGCTATGCTGAAGCCCGAAGGATCTTTTACTTGGCCCTGCTAAGGTACGGAGGATGCTGCTCCGGTCGACTGTGCCGAGGCTCGAAGGATCTTTTACTTGGCCCTACCAAGGTACGGAGAATGCTACTCTGATCAGCTATGTCGAGGCTCGGAGGATCTTTTACTTGGCCCTGCCAAGGTACGGAGAATGCTACTCCGACCGGCTATGCCGAGGCCCAGATGATCTTTTACTTAGCCCTGCCAAGGTACAGAAAATGCTACTCCAGTCGGTTGTGCCAAGGCCCAGAGGATCTTTTACTTGGCCCTACCAAGGTACGGAGAATGCTGCTCTGATCAGCTGTGCCGAGGCTCGGATGATCTTTTACATGGCCCTGTCAAAGTACGGAGGATCTGCTTCGATTGGCTGTGCCGAGGCCTAAAGGATCTTTCACTTGGCCCTACTAAGGTACGTAGAATGCTGCTCCAATCGACTATGTCGAGGCCCAAAGGATCTTTTACTTGGCCCTGCTAAGGTATGGAGAATAGGACCCGTAGGTCGATGATTAGGCGATCCCTGCCTTTCATCAACAACTCATGGAAAATGGGTAAAAAGGGAGTATCTGAATTAAAGAATGAAGCTTTATTACAACGACAAAAAAATGACTTGGTTTAGATGTACTTCAATGATAATATGGTTGCCCAAGCTCCATATTCTGGTAATGGCCCGTCCGTCGAGGTTTTGGAGCTAGTAATTAGCGGGTCTGATGACTTTGGCAACTTAACAGGGGCCTTTCCAATTCGGCACCATGGGGTCTTCATTTGGGAATGCAAGTCCCTCACTTTGGGCCCTTTTTAGAAGGTTTTCTTCTTTATTTGGTCGACCCTGGGAGGGACCGACCAAAGCAACCATATTGACATTGCCAGTGGTCGGTGGGTTTGGCAGGGGTTGTCGTTGAAACTCTGATTGATGTTCCACCATGTTGTCAGCCTCTATGGCTCTTCTGAACCACTCTAGTCTCCCTCGGCGAATGAGCTGTTCGATCTCATCTCGGAGCTGCCCGCATTCCTTGGTATCATGGTCGTAGTCATGGTGATTCCGACATAATTTAGTCATATCCCTCCGAGCCATGCTTCCTCGGAGGGGCCTTAGTTGAGGGAGCTGGTGCTCAATCTCCATCAGAATTTGTGTCTGGGGCAAAGTGAGTGGGGTGAATTGATTGAACCTTTGCGGCGGGCTTCTAGTGCGCTGTCTCGGTGGCGTTGGGGTCCTTTGTCGACGAGGCGGACTTGTAGAGCGAGCGGGTCGGTTTCTCTCCAAGCCTTTCTTCTCCTTCTTCTTTGATTATTCAGTACGGGCTGACCTTCTTGATTCTTTGACTCTAGTATATTTGTCTTCTATGGCCATTATGTCGAAGAGGTTCTTCAGGTAATTGACCTCTATGACTAAGTAGAAGTCCCTCTCCTTTAACACTCCACCTGCTAGGGCAGACATGGCCACCTCATGGTTGAGATGGTCAACTTTCAACATGGCCGTGTTGAAGCGGCCAAGAAAGCTTCTCAAGGACTCCCCCTCTTGCTGTTTGACTTCGGAAAGGGAGTCAGACCTTCTTCGGTGGTGACGATTGCTGATGAATTGGCTGGTGAAGGAGCGGCCTAGTTCGTCAAAAGAATTGATGGAACTCAGCTTCAAACCATTGAACCACGTTCTGACGGACCCCTCGAGGGTGAAAGGAAAAGCTCGACACAAGATCGCATCTAACGCCCCGTGGAACATCATGATGGATCGGAAGCTATTTAGGTGGTTATCAAGGTCAATGGCTCCGTGGTATGGCTCGATGGTGGGAAGCTTAATATGGAAAGGGATCACCTCCTGCATAATCCTATCAGTGAACGGAATACCCTATTTCACCTTGGGTTGAGAATGAGACGCTTGTCTGACGGCGTTTATTTCCTGGCACATCTCCCGGAGTTGTTGATGCACCAAGGGATCTCGAGCAGTAGGAGAGGTAGGGCGGGGAGACCGTGGCCATGGCATCGAGTCGTGGCAAGAGAATATTGGAGACAAGGAGTGAGCCCGACGGGATCCGAGCAGACTCCTATCTCCGCCCTTGTGCTGCACTGGCCCAACTCCTTCACGGCTAGGATGTCGCGGGTGGCTGGTGGCCTCCAATGGATTGGGTGGAGCGGTCGGAGGAACCAGGATGGCTATTCCATCGGGCAAATGCCGAGTGAAAACAACGGGAGAGAAACTCCGTGAAGCCCTTGCACCAATTATGCCAAGGCTTGAACTTGCTGGACTAGCATGTTGAACTGGTCCTGGATAACCGGGGTTGCTAGTGATGGAGGAACCTCAATTGGCGATGGCTGCGAAGGCGCTGTGTTGTTGATGAGATCAGGCCTTTGAGAGGTGCTTGATTAGAAGCATTTGTGGTTGCTATCTTACGGTTGGCCATTGAGGAATCATCATTCTTGTCAAGAACCTTGTTTCCTTGATTACAAGTTTAATGGGATTTGAGGCCCTTTCTCTAGCGCCAATCTGTTGCTGCGAAAATCCGTTCTTCGGCTTGAGGGCGATGCACGTCGGGATCCGAATAGCGCTCTCCCGTTCGGATGGACCTGCAAGGCAGTCCTCATGCAGGAATCATAGAGGGTGGTTCCTGCGAAAGACCCTCCAACGCCTAAGTCAGTGGGGATTCTGAGCAAACAGATGAGAGAAAAAAACTCCAGCAGAAAAATTTTCCTCTTTGGCATGATTTTTTAGAAGCAATGACCTTTGCTACAGTTATTTTTTTGGGCTTAGATTGCCTTCGAGAGCATACCTAGAGGGGTCTAGGGGCTATATTTTGCGCTAAGAGATGGTAATCGATTATCAACCTTATCAGGAGTTTAAAAGTCTATTAATTATGATCAAAGGGTTGTATTTGGCTCTTATTTTCATTTAAGAAAGTTCGCTCTGAGATTTTTGTGAACAGAACGGTTCTTCCTCCAAAATATTCAGCATGGTATGAGATAGCAATGAAGCTCAAGCTGAGAGGAAGATCTTTGGCTCTCAACGAGATAGCTCGGCCACATAGATCAACTATGTAACTCGATCAAATGGTTCGACAAGATAACTCGGCCACATAGTTCGACCAGATGGTTCGATGAAATAGCTCAACCAAATAGTTCAACTCTGTAACTCGACCGAATAGTTCGACAAGATAGTTCGGTCAAATAATTCGACCATATGCTTTACCTTTATACTTCAGTTTTATACTTCAACTTTATACTCCAGCTTTATACTTCAGCCTTATAGCTTAATCTTTGTTGCCACGCACACTTATTGATGCGGTGACGATTTTTTTCGCATGTAAAATAAACTATGAAATAGAAGCAATCATTTTTTTTTTTTTTGATTTTTTTATTAGAATGATAACAAAACAAGTGCCATCCTCAAGTTATGTTCACAGACGGTCTAAGACTACAACATCATTGCCAATGCATCCAAGTCGTGTCTGGTGGGGAGATGAAGCACTGTAAGCAGCCCACCGACACTAAGTTCATTCAAGTTGAATTGGCCCAGAGTAGGGCTCAGTTTGCTCGGTAATTACTGGCAAGTGATCATGCTCCAGCTAAAATCTTTAACACAAGCTTCTGGACAGAATCATGCAAATAACATATACCCAAATACATGTCATCAATCAAGGTAAAGTTTAAAAGCAATAATAGTCTGCCAATCACACTCAAGTCATTGGCCAGATATGCTGAAACACAATGGAGTCTGCTTCAAATATATGGGTTGCATCAAGGCTGCACAGCTTCCAGAAGCTTCTCATAAACCTGTCTGGCAGACAAGTCCTCGACCTGAAACAAGCATCTCATGCATCAACGGAGAAAATGGTGGGGACATCAGTGTTGATCATCATATCCATCCAGTTACAAAACAAAACAATAGTTTCCAATGGAACGAGGCACATGATCTAGTACCGTCAACATTTTCAAGCCAATAGTATTTATTCCTAGAAGGCAAATGACTCTCCACAAGTTTCTGATCAAGATTTTAGAATAAAAAACCTATATTCTTCTTTTCTGACAATCACTCCAAATGGATTATGTTCTACTTCTGACACACTGCACTGAATATACTTTTTTCATGCAGCTTACTTAACCATTATCTACAATATTAAGATTTAATGTGCCTCTTTTGTTGTGCTTCAAGCAATAAATATTTGAGGTAAGATAACTCACGATTAAAAGTTTTGATTTATTGTTCCATCCCCTCTGAAGGGTCATTTGACTCAGCCTTAAGCCCAACACCTGTTTCATGAACCAATTTATTGTATGAGTTGTCTTCAAGCTCACCAACTGGAGTCAGTTGTAATATACAGTCAGGGTCATGCAATGATTTCTCCTCTTAGGTCCCATGATACTTAAAAAACAAGTTAGTAATAATAATCAATTAGAAAAATAGCAAACCTTGCCCATAAATTCTAACAATTCATTGTTAGCTTCTCCTCGGGCAGCTGGAGCAGCTACACTTACTCGAACATCATCAGCATTCACTCCTGAAGAAAATTAAAAAAAAAATCTGAGACTTCCCATCTGATTCATACTACACCTAAAAAAGTGTAGTAGTAAGCAAAATTTTGTAGCGATCCTTTTACAAATCTTAAATCAGGAATAAGGAAGCCCTTTAAGTTTCCAGCTTGACAAAGGAAAGAGCAACAAAGATAAAACTAGAGAAGATACTTCATAAATATTAAATAATCTAAGAATATATGTCATAGTCATTGGACAAGCAACTGTAGTAACAAAAAACTTTTTACCAAATCAATGTGAAGTGAATTTAAAATGATGGCCAAAAATGCAGTTAAAATGACAGGATGGATCCAAATTCCATTAGCAACTCAACCTACTCTCCACATTGCATAGTTGCAAGTCAATATTTCCACATGCAGATCTGAGTGATCATTAGATATCATGAGTTCCCGCTATCTCCAGTTCTTTTTATACTTATAATTTAGACTTTTGAGTGTCATCGGTAATCCATGATTTGATTTCATGGTTCATTAACTTTAAAGTATGCCCTGATCTATAAGAGTTCGATCAGACAAATTTGTTCAGTCAAACTTGATAAATATAAGTTTTTTTCTTGATCCAAACCATTATTATATGCCATTCCTGCATTGCTGTTGCACTGTGGACATAGCTCAGATCTCTCATTTGCACTCAGCTTCATTTCACCTTCGACATTGACAAATTATTAGATCACCAAATTCAATAGTTTGCAACAAGTCATTGGTCACTGAGTTCAAAAAAAATTCCAACTCGAAATGGCAGGATATATTGTGGTCATCAGACAGCTTGATTTCTCAAGTGCCTGATCTCTTATACTTTCTTGTACACTTAAATTCATGTAAAAAGCAAACTGGAGCTGTTGATGATTAGATGGACCAGCTAATTGAGCACGTAATTTAATACTGCAAGGGCGGTACTCCTACTAGGACTAATGGTTGATGAACATTTGAAGAAACCTTTCTTTACCAACCAACAGTTGATGCGAACGTATGCAGCAAGGAATTGTTAAAGTAGCAGGCCTGTTCTGTCTTATGCTCAAAATATATTATTTCAACCAGCAGCATCTTCTTTTCTTTGGTTAGAAAGGTTTTTAAGTAACAAAACGCTTCACTCCTCTACTTTAATCTTTCTTCTTCTAGAACATACTCCTCTTCCAATATGCATACCTGATTTATGAAACCATTAACTAGGTCTCTGGCATGCAGTAAAACATAGATAAAATGCGTGTCCAATGTCAACTTGCATGGATGAATCCATATCAAGTCCCACAAATTTAATGATGGGAGAGAATGATATTAACTTAATTCAAAAGAAATGTCTTACCCAGTCTTCAGTACAACCCTATTAGATAAGTTCTCAATTGCTAATCAACTTAATCATCCAGCTTTGGGATGAAAGGCACATTGCTGGAGTTGAAGCTTGAAATATAATGTGCAGTAAACAGATTATGAAATGTATATGAATCAATGAAAACACTGATATCAATATCAACAATGCCATGTCTGATCAAGCACAAAGTCAAGACTTACTTGAAAGTGGGAACCAGGAGTGTAAACAGAGTTGGATATCAACTCCTTTCTATATCCTTATTCTTTACTTGGTCATATAATCTGTAATCCAGGTAATATTCATATACAAATATGGATATATAAAATCTCTGTTCATAACTAATCTAAATCATGGTACAAAGTAGAGGTGGCAATTTTGGACATAACCCAAGAACATGACTCAAACTCAATACGGAGTTAGCAGGTTTGGATTGAGCATAAATAGGTTCGGATCAACCTAATTTTTGGGTTGACCCATTAAACACGAATAATAAACAAGTCGTGTCTTGAGGTTGACCCACTAACCCAAAATTGATCCACAATGCAATTATTAAATCGATCAACTCGTGTAACATGACTTGTAAACCTAAACATGACCCATTAGACCTGTTTAACCTAGGAAATTGTTTGCATATCTTTGTTCAATCACGTCACATGGGTTGAAAACAAATCATGCATTTGTGTCGACTCGAATACGACCTGTTCATAAGTAGGCTTTAGAGAGGTTAAATAGGTCTTAAGGGTCATGACCCTTAAGACCCAATTATTGAAAAGGTCAAAGTGGTTTAAATGGACAAGAAGTCTGAACCTGAAACCAACATGCTTAATAAATGGATCTTGGCAAGTTGACCCATTCATGACCTAGACCTAATTATGCCAAACCTAAATCTGCTTAAAGCGGGTTGGTTGCTGGTCAGCTTAATGGGTCAGGTCATAAATTACCACCCCTCAACTAAGACTTCCTTCAAAGTTAAGAAAAATTATATATGCTACAGAAAATCTAAGAGCAACTGCAGATTGAGTAGGGAAGCAACTTTAACCCTTGAGCATATGATAATGTGCTTTGGGACTATGGAAATAGAACAAAACACAAAATAAAACAGAATAAGATCAACTAAGAACCATTACACCATGTGATACCGCAAGTCTGTACAAGAATCAGAAGATTCTGTATAAATATCTGCTACATCTATTCCAGTTAACTTATTTAACAAGAAAACAATATAAACAATCATGTCAACAGATGATTTACTGGTAATTGCAGAACGTTGTGCACGGTCTTCTACTTCAATTGCCACTTGAACAAGGCCACCTTCCAATTGTGATATGCAAGGCGGCACAGGAGCATCCTGCCAAGTTATGACTATATCCATTGTAATTAGACCAAAAAAAATTAAAATACAATAACAAAAAGGGAATATGAAAATTAATTAATGCTAGAACGGTAGCTGGGAAGAAAAGGTACATATGTTACCTGTATTGCCGTTATGTGGCTTAGGCCACAGAGCAAGTGTGACCACAAATAAGCATGATGAACTTAAATTTGATTATTACAATCCAAGACAAGGCTCAGCTTATTAATTTTGGACAAAATTTCAGCAAGGGCATCACAATTACACGTCAAACATTCTGAACAAAGCTTAGAAAAAGCTCCCAGAAAAATTATATAATATAAAAGGTTCAAAACATTGTTAAGAAAAAAAAATCAGATTAGGAGAATCCCCCCCCCCACACCCCAAAAAAAAAAAAGAAAGCTAAAACAATGAATTTTATAAAAGCTTTATTTCATTAAAAATTTAAAAAATAAGCATAATGCTACAATATATCCTACTTAGTATTTAGCAATCAAAAAACACTGAAACAAATGACTCTCC
Source organism: Calamus simplicifolius (assembly GCA_900491605.1). NCBI lineage: Eukaryota > Viridiplantae > Streptophyta > Magnoliopsida > Arecales > Arecaceae > Calamus > Calamus simplicifolius. Next base: position 64,848 of record UESW01001545.1, on the reverse strand, counting down.
AATTAAAGACCAAAAAAGCCAATTTATAGAAAAGATAAAATAACATGTAATGAGTTTTAAGATGAAACTTGTGAAATTGCTTCAGATAAATGAAAGGCAAGTTGCTATTAAATTATTGAAGGTAAAATGAAGGAGAAAAACCACTAGCAAATTTGGGTTAATCAAAATCAAAGAATGATTAAAATATTACCTACAATTCTCATATGGGCTTTGGATGGCTAACATGCTCAAAAGGAACAGTAATGGTTAAGAGGTTAGAGGGGATGCCTGCATCTTTTAAACATCCCAGATTTTCTCCTTGTTCTTCAAGTAGAAGAGGAGTTGTGCACCACAGATTCATTTACATCAGCAGTTTGAATCCACGTTAAGCAATTTCACATAAAACTACCTAGAATTGGATTAAACAACTAGATTTGAGCACAGTTAACCAGGCAGACTTTTAAATGTACTCATTCTCTTTTTTTTTCTGGATAATATATTTTTATATTGCTTTGAATGCAAGTTCCAGAAAACATGGAACAATTATCAGTTTCATATTTCAACAATCAGAATTACAAAACACCATTCTAACATCATGATGAATTAAAAACAAGTTGTTTATATTTTATCAACAAGTCCATATCCACCAGCTATTATCAATTTACATTTTCCAAGTAAGCACTAGCCACTAAACCCAAGAAATAATAAGTAAAAGGTGGAAAAGTGAGATGCAGCTCATTATGAAAAGCTTGTCAGCAAAACATCACAGGAATCAGCATGGAAAAAGAGAAATATATCCATTACCTGTGGATTTGTTTCTGCTGCAACTGAACTCAGTGCACCATCAACAACATAAATGAATGGAGCAAGTTCCAAATCCTCTTCTGAACGGTAACAAACAAAAAGTTCGCAACCCATACAAGTCATGCGGAATTGTTTTTCTTGTTTTCCTTCACCGCTGCATGAAAGTTATGTCTTGCATAAATGAGATCCAGAACTATTATAATCTATCAAATCTTTACACTCCAATTGCCAGAAACAACTGAAATAAAGTTCGCGTTTTACATTAGACAGTGAATTTCAAGAACATAGGCCTAACCAAAAACTAATACTGTATTGAGGCATCATGGTCCTAAATACAAGCATTTCAATGATCTGAGTTAGTAATAATATTACGAACAAATCTGATTCAGAATGAATGATAATGATAGCTCTGGAGGAATGCCAAAAGAAAACAGCTAGTACTGTAATTGCATGAAGTGCACCATCAAGTATGCATATGAAGCCTCAATTTGGGAGAATCACAATTTGGGGAAGACATGACACTAATTAGTGTTGCATCACAGTTGAAAGAAGATATTTATTGCCAGAGAACATAGCATACATGACTTTAAACAGTAATGAAACATTAAAAAATATCACTTTGTTTTGGCATTCATACTAGAAAGGGGGAAAACAATAATTAGCCTCCTTTTCTACAGGTGAAAGTCTGTTGACCCTTCAGATTTACTAACAACCAGGTTGGGTGGGCTATTGATTATCATGTGCTCATGTCAATAAGGATCACGTCAATTCTTTAGCCCACTATATAACTGGGCATTTCACATGTGTAACAGGCTAAGTTTGTCTTTCCAACATCTAATAGATTTCATGTGTCATTTGTGTAAGTATAGAATAAGACAAATATCTGATATTGTACTCGAATAAGAATATGACATAAATAAGATACCGTTTTAATAGAACTTTTCCCGCCTCTTTAACATTCAATCTTGCAAGATGTTTTTTCTTGTCCAGCACATGTGCTCTGTCAGTCTTTCGCTTTGGCATCTTCTGCAATTGCATATCTTCAGAACAAACACTTCAGAACACATCACCCAATTACTGATAACGCAGTGTAATGGAAGAAGAGCAAAAGAACACGGAACTATTTTCTAGTAGGTTTTGACAGCAGCAACTGGACGAGCTTGACCATAAGAATTTCACACAATCAACAAGATCATAGACAAATATTAGTAAAAGAAAGAAGCAAAAGATAAGAATAAAAAGCTCCAGGCACATCAGAAACTCAAAAATGACTTCAGTGATAGCAAAATAAATGCATTTTGAGAACATTAGTGCCTAATTCAATGCTAAAAGAAGTGAGGAAAAATATACCAGTTGACTGGTTAAATTGTCAGATCTAGAGAGCATGCCAATTCTAATCATGCAAAAGACACACTAAATGGCATTTTGTTGCAATAAGATGATAGGTTCTGATGGCAGAAAAGACAACCATTTCAAAAGATAAGAAAACTCATGCTATCTCTTGGAATAGAATTTTCATAATGTGGGTTCATTAAATGGAGATATTTATACTTAAAAATTGTAAAAGGATTAAAAAGTCAACAATAAAAAAAAGAGAATCTTCTTTTGACTTTCATAAGGTAACAAGGTAAAATGGTGGTCAGACAACACAGAAGAAGAAAAAAGATAACAATTAAAAATGAAGAAAATCTAACCTAATCAAATTGCAGCTGATGCAGTCCATTAAAAATTATTTCTCCGAACACCATAAAAGACCAGATGCATCATTGGAGGGCATTGCTTTCTAAATATCCCATGACACTCCATGTGGCGGCCAAACACTCTGATATCTAAAAGCCTCTTCTTCTCCCCTTGGAGCATTTTGAGTAAAAAAATTAAGGTCACCAAGTCAGCTTCCATATCGGAGAGGTATTTCATGGAGACAAAAAAAAAAAAAGGAAGAAGAAGAAGAGAAACAAAGTGAACACATACGATCTAGGTACTAAAGAGTCTGACCTCTATTTGACAGTAGTGAATTTGCCAACCTTAACTTGCTCTTTTTCTATCTCTCTCCTAAAAAGGTTTTCCCATGAGGGGAATATACAAAAGGTGTAACCCCCCAGCATTTATTTATGGACACCTGGCACCTAGAGTTTATTCTAACATTTAGGTTCCCAATGTGACGCTTGGATTTCCGAGTCTTTGCGTGTCTGATGAGTTTTCGATATCCTGATCCCTTCTGAAAGCGGGTACTCTTCCCTCCAAGTAATCCTCAACCATTCCCCTAATGCCAGAGAGAAAGAGAGAGAGTTAGAGAAGGATCGAATGAGAGAGAGAGAGCGAATAGAGAAGAGGAATATCTCCGGAGGTGCGCCCAAATATCGGCCCTTCCATTCAAAGACATCAATCTTCGTGCCTCTGGTTTGGAGTTTAGGTGTGATGGAGCCATTGGAAAGTAGCTGATGGAGGCTCAGTGCTGCAATCGAAACGGGGAGGTCAGAGAGGAGATATGCGGGGTTTAGATTCTTGAGAATCACCGTGGGCTAAGGATGTTTGATGTGGCTTGATATTAGTGGAGTTTGAGATTAAATTTGGACCTTGTTGTTGGAATCTTGGAAAGAGGAGAAGAAGAAGAGCAGGCTTTATTTTAACGGTTCCCTGCCTGCTTCATGATGACCACCAAGCGTGCCTCTAAGCTACAGGAGTTTATAGCCCATGCTTCTAATGTGATCTGTGTCAAAATTGAAAGGAAGACTTCAACGGTTTTTGTCACCGGTGGTGAAGATCACCAGGTCAATCTCTGGGCTATTGCCAAACCTGATATACTGATCAGCCTATTAGGCCATACAAGTGCAGTTGAGTCCGTGAATTTGATTCATCAGAAGTTTTTGTGGCTGCTGGAGCAGCCAATGGCACGATAAAATTGTGAGATTTTAGGGACACAAGAGTTCTTTGCACTCTATCGGGGCATAGGTCCAATTGTATATATGATGATTTTCATCCATTTAGGGAACTCATTGCATCTGGATCGTTGGATACAAACCTAAAGTTATGGAATATTCGAAGTAAAGGATGCATCCATACATACAAGGGGCACACCTCCCCAGATGGCTGATGGCTTGTTTCGGGTGGAGATAACATTGTTAAGGTACCCAGACGTTCAAGTAGCTGGTTTATCATTTTGGAGTTGCGTACTGAGGTAAGTAAGCCTATTTATAATTAGTAATTTATAAATTATGAAGTTATAGTTTACATGTATATTATGAAATAAGAAAAACGGAAGTTTATTTAGATTAATTATTTTAAATAGTATCATGAATCTACATATGAGCATTTATTATGACTATAGTAACTCGTAATATTTTGCAAGAAATAGTTTCTTGGTGTATGTGCAAAAATATAAATTCTTTGACTTGCAAAATATGTTGGTATTATTGAGATGACTACATGCAATTGTAAAGATGACACTAAAATAATCTTGTATGTGTCGCCACGATTCTCATATATTATGGCCACACACATCTATAGGGTATGTTCTGATTGATTTTGATATGGCCACGCACATTTGTAGGATATGTTCCGATTGATTGTGATACGGCCTCACACACTTGTGGAATGTGTTCTGATTAATTTGAAGGGCCGTGGGACACATAAGAAAACAATAATTATGAATTTATTTACATTGCATATTTTGGCATTTATTATATAATTATGCATAATTATGAAATAAGATAAAATGAAAATTTATTGACATTGATTATTTTGAAAGTTGGTAAATTGTACCATGAGTATATAATTGAGTAACTGCTATAATTATTATAGCAGGTGATATTTTGCAAAGTAATAGTTTTATATGTTTACGAAAAATATAAAGAAATATGTTTATTTTTAACCTTGCAAGTGAATTGGTTACATGCAATGATTAAGATTGTAAAAACTACTGTTTATGTGATATGAAAAGATTATGCTTATGATGATGCATGATGTACATATATATAATGATGACCTTGAATTATATTATATGTGTCACCGCGGTTCTCCTATGATGTGGCATGTGGAGGCCACACACATCTAGAGGATGTGCTCTATTTGATTATGAGGTGGCATGTGGAGGCCACACGCATCTAGAGGATGCGCTATGATTGATTGATATGACATGTGGAGGCCACGCATATCTAGAGGATGTGTGCTGATTGATATGGCATGTGGAGGCCACGCACATCTAGAAGGTGTGTGCTGATTGATTATGGGGTGGCATGTGGAGGCCATACGCATCTGGAGGATGCGCTATGACTGATGATGATATGGCATGTGGAGGTCATGCATCTAGAGGATATGCTCTGACTGATGATGATATGGCATGTGGAGGCCACACATCTAGAGGATGTGCTATGATTGACGATAAGGTGGCATGTGGAGGCCACACATATCTAGAGGATGTGCGCTGATAAGGTGTAGCAGGGCCGTGGGATACATAAAAATATATAAAAATGATCATATAAACAGTGGATTGTTTACAATGCATTTTCTGGTATTTATTGTATAAAGCTTCCAAATTATTTTGAGTTGATATGCTTGTTCTGATAGCATGATAAATACATTTGAAATTGGAAGTTTATGAAATTATGACTTGATGATATCTTGACAAGATATGATGATATATGACTATTTTATATTAATATAGGCTTACTTATTAAGTGTGAGCTCATATAAATCTCACAATGTTTTTCAGAGCCTCAGGATTGAAGAAGGAACCATAGGGTAGTTGGAGCTTCTATTTAAAATAAAGTGGATTCATATGTTGATGTAACCCCAGTAATGTTTGCGTATAGGACTTGTAGCCCAAATCTTTAGTTATGAATTGTATTAAAGTTATGGACTTAAATGATATATAGGTTGTTGCCTTTCTTGAATTCAGTGTCATGATTCGGGACGCCTTGCATGCCTGGCATGCGGTGGGTTGTCATCCTAGCTCAAAATTTTTGGATCCGGGGCGTAACAGCTTTTATGGTATCAGAGCCTAGGTTTTGACTTTAGGAACACATACATGATGACACTCTAGGCAAAATACTAGGATGACATTGAGACAATTATAACTTTAAAGGAATTTCAGGAATTATGTTGTGAAAGCCTGAAATTTAAAGTTTATCAAGATATTAATTGATATAAATTTGATAGGAATTAAGAATGAACCATCACATCAGAAGCCAATAATATAATGTGAGACTCCCAAGCTGGTGACCTTGACCAATGGGGAGGCCAAGGGGCTTCTAGAGGTTTTAGCTCCGTCAAACTTGTTGGAAATGACTCGTAGCAGTTTCAGATCTTTAAATAATATGGGTAGATGAAACTTTAATTGGATATGCAATAAAAGCCAGATGAATATATGGAATATGATATAATAGTTAAAAATTGCAATTAATGACTAATATGACTAAGATAACATCATTATGTCCATATTGCAATTGAGTTGATATGTGGATTTGGAGTTAGTAAATCTAAATTTGAATGTGGATGTATATATTGAATTTTTATTTGTAGAACTTACATTGTTAATATTGTAAGTTTAAGATTATGAGCTAATCTGCTGGTTATATGGATGATTAATATTAATGATATTTTGGGAATGAAAAAGTTAATTACATGTTTTTGAGCAATCACAATTGAGTACTTTCTGAATTTGAGTCTGGATAGATAAGTATATATAGTGAATTTTACTAAGAGAACTTTTATTATGAATATTGCATGTTCAAAACTGATTGTTAATTTGCTAGATATGGAGATGGTTGATATTGATGCTAATGAAATAGTTGACTGCATATTATATCTTGATGGACCATTTATGAAGAATATAAAATTTTAAATTCTGAGATAATTACTGTTTAAGTTTTTGAGAGCGGTAGACTCTATTAATCTTTAGAACTGATTTTGGCTCTAAATGATCAAATATTTTGATGGTAGAAAGTAAAAGATTTTAGCAATAATGAGAATAAGATAAACTCCACTGATAAAGAATTTCATGGGAATTTTTATCTGTTAATAGATTTCTAAATCAAGATATCTATTCATTAATTTATCATGCATACTTATTGTACCTTTCTTTATAGTTCCTAAGTAGATATCTTTCTTCAGGATGGATAAATTATCAATCATCCATTAATGGCATAATTATTGTTAAGAAAATAGGAGGGAGATGATTTTATTTTTGATTATTATCAATTATGGATTACGGTTAAGGGTACATCTATTATCACTTTCAAGTCATAGAGATATTACTATAATTTTCAATTATGTCTTTCGGATGGTAAGTGCATTTTCAATCTTTATTGACCTTATAAGTCTTGTATCCATCTGAGCTAGATTAATGAAGTCACTTTGAGATATTTGAAGGGTTTAAATTAGTTGGTCATGTTATGGCATGAGACATTGCATAATCCATAAAAACCAACATAATTTTTAAGTGATTTTGATAGTCATAGGTAACAAAATAATTGATTCAAGGATTTGAATCATTTAAATTATAATATTTATTGAGAATATACTGACATATTAAAGAGAAATTGATTGGTGTAGTGGTATTATTGATAAATTAATTATATCGGTAATTAATGATGGCAATATTATTTAAAGAAATTAAATTAATTGTTAATAATTATGAAAGATATCCTAAATGATTGGCTTAATGTTCATTTATGTTAGCTTGAAGTATTCAAGAGTAAAACCAAGTATGTTATGATGATTGAAATAAGTGTCGTAATGATTAGTGGCACATTCAACTATTTATGAGTTGAGAGAGCATTGGAAGAAAACTATCTTATATCTAAGTCACAAGAATTTAGAACTATCTTATCAAGGAATTAAGAGTAACTGATATAGGTTATTAACCTTAAGAATGATGACATAATACTTGTGATGGACTCTATGATATTTATGATGATTATTGTGAGAAGTTAAGGTGTGTATATATATATATATATATATATATATATATAAAAAAAAGAGATGGCAGGAAAGAAATACTTCTTAAGGAATTTAATTTTATTTGGTAGAAAGATTAAATTAATTTTGAAAGTTGGATATGTCATTTGGGTACTTGGGAATGAAATAAAAGTTTACTAGTGAATATCTTTAATGGTACAAAATTTGTGGACATTTAATTTTGAGGATGAAATTTTAGCGGGATAAAATGTTAATATTTGTTTTCGGTTTAATGGTAAACTGCGTAAATTGAGTCTGAACCCATTTGTCTCACTCTCTTAATTCGATGATGTCTTCATAAAACTTTGTGGATTAAGCTGAATTTCTGTTCAGCCTTCTACCCTCAAATAGATGGACAATTTGCATGAACCAATAAGATTTTAGATGATATACTGCGAGCATGTGTAATGGATTTAGGAGGTGCTTGGTATACTTCTTATCCTTAGTGAAATTGCTTATTTTAATGGTTACCAAGCCAATATTCAAATGGATTCATTTCAATTGTCTATGATATAAGGTGTAGATTCCCTTCGTATTGAGATGAGGTGAGAGAGAAACAATTTTGGACTGAGCTGGTGTAGCAACTATGAAAAGTATCGTTAATTAAAGCAGCTTCATGTAGCTCTGAGTCAATAGAAAAGTTATGTTGATGTCAAAAAGAAAGATTTAAAATTTCAGGTTAAAGATCATTCGGAAGTCTTACTAACCAATTATGTAATGAGATTTGTGTTTAGAGGTGAATTGAGTCCACAATACATTGGGTCATTTGAGATTTTGATCAAAATAAAGGAAGTAGCTTATAGCTTAGCACTGTCTTCATTACTCTTTAGGGTGTTCAATGTGTTTCATATCTTTATGACTGAGGAGGTATAATTCAAACCCCCGTTATGTGTTAGAACTTGAACCAATTTAGCTTAAGAAAGAATTGACCTATGAAGATCATCTTGTGCACATTGTGGACCGCAAGGATTAAGTTTTGAGATGGTGTAGTATTCCTTATGTCAAAGTTCAGCGGAGTAATCATTCTGAGAGGGAGATTATTTGGGAGTCTAAGAAGAAAATGAAAAAGAAACATCCACAAAAATTTGTATCTTATTACAGATCAATGATGTATCGATGACTGTGACTTTTGAATAAAATTTAGTTGATTATGGAATAGAAAATTTGAATTCTATATTTTTATGAATGTGCATCAATTTTGAGGCCGAAATTTTTAAAAGGAGGGGAGAATGTAACCCCCCAGCATTTATTTATGGACACCTGGCACCTAGAGTTTATTCTAACATTTAGGTTCCCAGTATGACGCTTGGATTCCCGAGTCTTTGAGTGTCTGATGAGTTTCCAATATCCTTGATCCGAGGCATCACCTGGGGGATTAAAAGGAATGGAGGATGACTCCCTCCTGAAAGCGGGTACTCTTCCCTCCAAGTAATCCTCGGCCATTCTCCTAATGCCAGAGAGAAAGAGAGAGAGTTAGAGAAGGATCGAATGAGAGAGAGAGAGAGCGAATAGAGAAGAGGAATATCTCCGGAGGTGCGCCCAAATATCGGCCCTTTCATCCAAAGACATCAATCTTCATGCCTCTGGTTTGGAGTTTAGGTGTGATGGAGCCATCGAAAAGTAGCTGGTGGAGACTCAGTGCTGCAATCGAAACGGGAAGGTCAGAGAGGAGATATGCGGGGTTTAGATTCTTGAGAATCACCGTGGGCTAAGGATGTTTGATGTGGCTTGATATTAGTGGAGTTTGAGATTGAATTTGGACCTTGTTGTTGGAATCTTGGAGAGAGGAGAAGAAAAAGAGAGGCTTTCTTTTGGTGGTTCCCTGCCTGCTTCATGATGACCACCAAGCGTGCCTCTAAGCTACAGGAGTTTATAGCCCATGCTTCTAATGTGATCTGTGTCAAAATTGGAAGGAAGGCTTCAACGGTTTTTGTCACCGATGGTGAAGATCACCAGGTCAATCTCTGGGCTATTGCCAAACCCGATGTACTGATCAGCCTATTAGGCCATACAAGTGCAGTTGAGTACATGAATTTGATTCATCAGAAGTTTTTGTGGCTTCTAGAGCAGCCAATGGCACGATAAAATTGTGAGATTTAGGGGACACAAGAGTTCTTTGCACTCTATCGAGGCATAGGTCCAATTGTATATATGATGATTTTCATCCATTTAAGAAACTCATTGCATCTGGATCGTTGGATACAAACATAAAGTTATGGAATATTCGAAGTAAAGGATGCATCCATACATACAAGGGGCACACCTCCTCAGATGGAGGATGGCTTGTTTCGGGTGGAGATAACATTGTTAAGGTACCCAAACGTTCAAGTAACTGGTTTATCATTTTGGAGTTGCGTACTGAGGTAAGTAAGCCTATTTATAATTAGTAATTTATAAATCATGAAGTTATAGTTTACATGTATATTATGAAATAAGGAAAACGAAAGTTTATTTAGATTAATTATTTTAAATGGTATCATAAATCTACATATGAGCATTTATTATGACTATAGTAACTGGTAATATTTTGCAAGAAATAGTTTCTTGGTATATGTGCAAAAATATAAATTCTTTGACTTGCAAAATATGTTGGTATTATTGAGATGACTACATGCAATTGTAAAGATGACACTGAAATAATCTTGTATGTGTCGCCACGATTCTCATATATTATGGCCACACATATCTATAGGATATGTTCTGATTGATTTTGATATGGACACGTACATTTGTAGGATATGTTCCGATTGATTGTGATACGGCCTCTCACACTTATGGAATGTGTTCTGATTAATTTGAAGGGCCGTGGGACACATAAAAAAATAATAATTATGGATTTATTTACATTGCATATTTTGGCATTTATTATATAATTATGCATAATTATGAAATAAGATAAAATGAAAATTTATTGACATTGATTATTTTGAAAGTTGATAAATTGTACCATAAGTATATAATTGAGTAACTGCTATAATTATTATAGTAGGTGATATTTTGCAAAGTAATGGTTTTATATGTTTACGCAAAATATGAAGAAATATGTTTATTTTTAACCTTGCAAGTGAATTGGTTACATGCAATGATTAAGATTGTAAAAACCATTGTTTATGTGATATGAAAAGATTATGCTTATGATGATGCATGATGTACATATATATAATGATGACCTTGAATTATATTATATGTGTCGCCGTGGTTCTCCTATGATGTGGCATGTGGAGGCAACACACATCTAGAGGATATGCTCTGTTTGATTATGAGGTGGCATGTGGAGGCCACACGCATCTAGAGGATGCGCTATGACTGATTGATATGGCATGTGGAGGCTCCGCACATCTAGAGGATGTGTGCTGATTGATATGGCATGTGGAGGCCACGCACATCTAGAGGATGTGTGCTGATTGATATGGCATGTGGAAGCCACGCACATCTAAAGGATGTATGCTGATTGATTATGGGGTGGCATGTGAAGGCCACACGCATCTAGAGGATGCGCTATGACTAATGATGATATGGCATATGGAGGCCACGCATCTAGAGGATGTGCTCTGACTGATGATGATATGGCATGTGGAGGCCACACATCTAGAGGATGTGGTATGATTAACGATGAGGTGGCATGTGGAGGTCACACACATCTAAAGGATATGCGCTGATTAAGGTGTAGCAGGGCCGTGGGACACATAAAATATAATATAAAAATGATCATATAAACAGTGGGTTGTTTACAATGCATTTTCTGGTATTTATTGTATAAAGCTTCCAAATTATTTTGAGTTGATATGCTTGTTCTGATAGCATGATAAATGCATTTGAAATTGAAAGTTTATGAAATTATGACTTGATGATATCTTGATAAGACACGATGATATATGACTATTTTATATTAATATAGGCTTACTTATTGAGTGTGAGCTCATATAAATCTCACAATGTTTTTCAGAGCTTCTATTTAAAATAAAGTAGATTCATATGTTGAAGAAGGAACCATAGGATAGTTGGAGCTTCTATTTAAAATAAAGTAGATTCATATGTTGATGTAACCCCAGTAATGTTTGCGTGTAGGGCTTGTAGCCCAAATCTTTAGTTATGGATTGTATTAAAGTTATGGACTTAAATGATATATAGGTTGTTGCCTTTCTTGAATTCAGTGTCATGATTCGGGACGCCTTGCATGCCTGGCATGCAGCGAGTTGTGATTCTAGCTCAAAATTTTTGGATCCGGGGCGTGACAAATGACACCTTCCTCCAACTACACAATACTCCCCTGGAAGAAATTTAACCATGATAACAACTAATTGTAAACACACTGGTGGCATTCCACCTCAAATTCAAGGATCTTCCTAGTCTTCCTTTAACTTGATTGTGGCAAACCATACTTCCAGATTCTTGCCTCAAAAAAAGAAAATTAATCAAGACAGATACTCCCTCTCTTGTTCTTCTATTCCTTATACTCGAAATTCAAACTAAACATAAAAAGGGAAACATTATACCAAACTCATCCTATTTGCAGATGAAATCAAGGTAACATTTAATTTCATATCTTTTGCTTCCATTATACTCTATCGCACACTACTTGAAGCATTACAACTTTTATGTCTCCTTAAATTACCACAGGCTGCACTTCCGTAAGCCCGAGGAACCAATCAACAAGATCACCCACCACTTATATTAAGCCTTCTAAACTCTGGTTCGCATTCATTCTCATGATCTTCGAAATCTAAGACGATACACCCAAAATCAATCTATATTTGAATCATAACTCAAATTAATAAGTTCTGACGATTAAAGCAGGAATTTATCTTATTGATTATCACATCATGGACATGCTTTTGAAATACAAACCCCTAAATTATCAGCAACTCTGCTAAACAAACTCGCCTTAACTTTTCCAACCCATCAAGGAACGGAGTTCATCTAGATCAGAGCCGCTTGACTTCTAATTCCAAAATTAAGCAATTCCATGAATCAATCAAAGAAGACGAAACAAGAGAAGATGTGGAGGACTGCAAGGGCTATGGGCGTTTAAAACCCTAGAGAGAGAGAGGGGGGAGTACGGACCGGTGATGAGGACGTGGGAGCCGCAATGCTTGCAGTAGTAGACGAAGAGATCGGAATCGGGGCCGTCGGGCGCCGCGTTTTCGCTCGAGTACGTGTGCGTCGTCCGCTTCGGCATCCTCTCTCTGTCGCCCTAAAGAAGTTCCAGATTGGGCTTGCTGCGGCGTCGATGCCGTGGGAGACGAGAGGATGAGTAGGGAATAACTCGGTGTCGGGCTTTATGGCGAGGACAACGCAATCGAGGCGAGCGGAGTAGGCGGCGGCCGGGAAGGGCAGCGTCGGGTTGGATCGCCGTCGTTTGCTGTCGTTTGTGAGGCGATGGTGATGCGAGGCTTCCAATATAAACTTGGGGGACTCACGGAAACTAGGGGGAAGAGAAATGATAATAATATATATATTATTAACGCAGTCTTTCACGCCTGTTTGTTTGAGCTGGAGAATTTTTATTGAGAGAAAGGAGGGGACCAAAAAAGGTTGTGTTTGGCTGTCAAAAATTATTATAAATAAAAATATAATTTTTTATAAATAATTTATTTTTTATTATTTTAAATTTTTATTTAATTAAAAATTTATTATTTAATTTTATTTTAATATAATTAATGTAGTTCTTAACTATAATAAATAAAAATATAATTATTTCATGAAAAGGATAAAATATGAATTTTGATATACGTTTGATCGAAATATCAGGTTTACAGGGGCTCATCATTTTTTTTTTTTTGCATGTTTAAAAGAATAACATGAAATAAGCTTCTATTTAGTTAGAAATAAAGCATTCAAATACTATCAAAAAGAATAATTTTCCTTTATTCCTTTTTTAAAGAGAAATAAAAATTATTTTCTCCTCCATTTTGAATTTTTTTAAATGATACATATTTTTATCCTTACTTTTTTAAAAAATTTTAAAATTACCTTTCTATTGAATAAAACCCATATCCTCCTTCTTCTATTTCACAATCTATTACCAAATGCTTGTAAATAATTGGTCAAACTAATAGCTTTGTTGTTATCCTATATTTACCCTTTCTCTCTCTCTTTCCCCGCTCTTTTTTTTTTTCTTGCTTTAATTACTTTTCTTTTCTTTTTTCCAACCACGCTTTAAAGAATTTTTGGATTTGTATCGTTGGTGAAGCAAAAGTGATATAACGATTTTGGAAATGAACTTGGTATTGTTTTAATGGTCTTTTATTATTATTTTTTGTACTAAAAATATTTTCATTATTGATTGATGTCCATCAATACAGTATTGTAGGAGGGATAGATGTTAGAGATCTAAAACAAAGAAATCATGACATCAAAAATGATAAAATCGAGAAGATTTTACCCCTTTCTTATTTTATTTTATTACTTTTACTAATTCAAGGTTTGATTAGATACCCACTACTTATCATAATTTGTGTGCTAGCGTCATTTCATAGTGAGAAAATTTTAATGAAAGGTTTGTGTAAGATCACAAATAGGCTGAGCCAGAATGAGGCATGATTGATTTCAACTGACATGATATAAATTTGGATTCGAGTCTAACTCACAGATGAATGATCAGCTTGAATCTTTAGATAATAGGCCCAATAGGTAATTCAACATCATGTTAGGATTAACTATGGCCCAAAATTTAATCCAAAATTTTTGAATTCAAGTCAAGTGAAGTTTGAAGTTTAAGTCAAACATCTAATTATTTTTTCATATATACAATAAAATAAATAATAATCAAAAATAAAATAACAAAAAACTAAATAAAACTTAAAAAGTCAATGAAACAAGAAATTTCATTTAAAAACTCTTAACTTTATCTAAGTAATTGAATGCTTAAGTTTACATATTATATTTTTAAGATATATATTGATATTCTTAAGGTTATTATAAATAATAGTCCATCAAAACAAATAGTAAAATTTGAATACTTATATATAATTAATAAAAAAAAGATAAGAGAGATGTGATTGTTGAGATGAAAAAGAGAAATTAGTTTTAATAAGAGTACATTCGATGAATTAAAAAGGGTATTAGGTGCACATAATCTAATTGGTCCCTTTCTACCGACCTAAATTAGATCTAAATAATACATGAGCTGAGTTGAAATACCACCTATACTTTTCAAAGTTAGAACACCATGCTAAAAAGTATAACTCCACACCACCCTTTGTGGAACCTACCAAGATCTCCCATTCTCTTCCCATATTCACAAGCCAATCCATCCCGATATTTTTTTCATTATTTTGTTGTTGCATTACTCTTTTAGTTCTATTTTGATTTAGAGTTCCCTTGCATTTTGTATACCATTATATTTCTTTTTTTGCATGGATATCTATATAAATATCTAAAATTATATTCATATCTGTTAAATTTACTATTTACATGTATGTTGCCGCCGGGATCCATCCTCCGACTCGAGCGCGGTCGATCTCCTGGGGCGGACCTGCACAGAAGTCCTCATGCGAGAGGCGTTAGGGGTAGCCCTCTGCGGAAGACCCTCCGACGCTCAAGTCAGTGGGGGGATCGGTGATCAACAGAAGATGGAGGTGGATCTCTCCGGAGAGTCTCTCCATGGGCGACCGATCGGAAGCTCTAGGGGGGAGCGCCGACAAGCAGCTGGGGAGAGTGAGAGAGTGAGAGTGAGCGCATACCTAAGAGAATCTGGGAGTGTCGTATTTATAGGCTGTCACCTGGATCCTGAGCGCCTTCTGGAAGGTTCGCAGGTTGTTGGGATACGGAGATGAACCGAATCGGGCCGTTGTGGGGCCGGTAGGATCCGTATCTTGTTCGTTAGGGGATCGACGGCTAGGAAAGCTCCTTAATGGCTTAAGATCTGGTAGGTGCGTAGGTCCCAGGTAGCCGTGTTAGGTTCTAGACCACTCCTCAACACGATTCCTTGCCTGGGATGCTGTTACGATAGGCCTAGGCTCTCCCGCGTCAGGTTCCGCGAAGGTGAGTATTGGATCGTGGATCGCTCAGTGAAGCCGAGCTATAGGTGGCTCGGAAAAAGCGAGCCATGGAAGGCTCGGGGAAACCGAGTTATGAAAGTTCGGGGAAGCTGAGCTACAGGAGGCTCGGGGGAGCCGAGCTATGGAAGCCTGGAGAAAGCTGAGCTATGGAAGCCCGGGGGAGCCGAGCTACAGGAAGCTCGGGAGAGGCGAGCTATGGAAGCTCGGGGAGGCCGAGCTACAGGAAGCTCGGAAGGGCCGAGCTATGGAAGCTCGGGGAAGACGAACTAGGGGAGGTTCGGAGAGGACGAGCTACAGGAAGCTCGGGAGGACCGAGCTACAGGAAGCTTGGGAGGACCGAGCTATGGAAGCTCGGAGAGGACGAACCAGGGGAGGTTCGGGGAGGCCGAGCTAAAGGAAGCTCGGGAGGACCGAGCTATGGAAGCTTGGGGAGGACGAACCATGGGAGGTTCGGGGAGGCCGATCTACAGGAAGCTCGGGAGGACCGAGCTACAGGAAGCTCGGGAGGTCACGCGATCCGACGTATCACATTAGCTTAGCTTATCCCTCGGGGACATATCATAACGGGCGGAGGGATGGGATCGGCCTTAGCCTCCTTGCATGACTACCAATGCAATGATGATTTTACCCCCTAACACATGTCCCTCACTCCCTAGTTCGAAGCGTAGGTTCGGGCGTAGGAAGTATAGGCTTGGGTGGCGTGATCTGCATTTGGGGATGCATATTTGATTGCCTTTGCGATGATGCCCTCAATTAATGCCATGGGGCCATCTTGCCTTTCTGAGGCGGATCCGTCATTCCTTAGGAGCGAAGGTAGTAGCTGGGGAGACGCCACGTGGGAAATCCCGACCTTCATGCGCCCGCAGCGACAGTTCCGGACGCCTAGGTTAGGATGCCCCATCCTCACCCTGAGGCGGTTTCGATTGGCAAAAAGGAGTTATGGCGGCGCTACTTTATTTGTAGAGCCCCTTCCATTCTCCTTCGAAGAACTTCGTCTTCTTGCTCTCGTTGCGATTCTGCTCATTGTCTCTTGCGATCGAGGACATGGTGAGCCCAAGCGACCAGGTTTCGGAGGTGACCCTGGCTGATCTGGAGCGGATGCGTCGCTTGTACAAGATCCCTTCGGAGGTCATCTTGTTGGTTTCGGCAGCGGAGGATAGAGTGACGTCCGGCTTAGAGGATGGAACATTCTGCTATGAGGAGAGCTTGAGGGCAGGCCTCCGGTTCCCCCTTCATCCGTTGGTGCGGGAGGTGATGAGGTTCTACAATATATGTTTCACCATGGTGGCCCCCAACAGTTGGCGCAACCTCATCGGGTTCATCTCGTTGTGCAAGCGCCTTGGGGTGACAGCGACCCTCTCACTGTTCAAGGTGTGTTTCAATCTGGTCTCCGGAAGGGCCTCAGAATGGCCTTACATCGGTCCCCGGAGATCTTTCAAGATGGTATCGGACAACCCTTCGTCGATAAAGGAGTGGAAGTCGCGGTTCCTCATAGTCAGGGGGAACACTGGTTTGGATTTCCCTCGGGTCTGGGGGCAGTACGTGAAGGATCCGAAAGCACACTCGGAATTGACTGATTCGAAGAAGAGGGATTTGGTTGTGCTGCGCAGCAGTCAGGTGCTCCCAGCTAGCGTTCTCTTATCGGAGGACGCTCTTTTCGCGGCCGGGTTAAGTCTCGTCGATCCTCGCGGTGAGTATTATCCCGTAGCTGACAATCCAGTGTGGCTTCATCTTTGATTTCTGTGAGCTAATGAGCGAATCGTATTGCTCCTACAGCCGAAAAGTCGGCGTTCGCAGACCAGATGAGGGAGGAGTAGGAAAGCGTCGTAGGAGATCTGGTTCCGGTAGCAAGCCTCGGTCCGAGAAGAGGCTTCGCCCTTTCGGTTCCCACTCCAGGGGGACCGTGAGAGATGGTGACAGTCGGCGCTCTTCGTCGCTGCAGGCCAAAACTGCCAGAGTTCTGGCGGCGCCTGATCTTTGGCGGTGGAGGAGGATCTGTCCAGGCGTGAAGATCGGGAAGTCGTGGGGTTTCGGAGGAGGCTGCTGAGGTTTCCTCCCCCTCCGTCGTCATTTTGTCTGATGATGGCGAAGGGGAAACGCCAGTTGGCCAGGGGGCTCCCGCAGGTGAGGCGGTTCGGTCTCCCTCATTGGGGGCCGATGGCTCGGCGAAGTCACAGGAGAAAGTGGGGGCAGCCTCTGCTTCCACCGAGGTAGGGGAAGAGGCTGCGACTGCTGAGGACCGGCTTGGGCCGTCGATGGGGGAGCCAACGGGCGATGAGGAGATGGCCGAACCTGCGGGACCGGCGACCGAAGTTCGCGGGGGGCTCTCTGGTGAGGGGCCTCCCGCCGAGGAACAGGGGGCTCCGGAGGGAGCAGAAGTTCCTGAAGGGTCTATCGCGGGCAGGGAAATCTCTGGGGAGACGGAAGCAGAAGAAGAAGAAGAGGAAGGAGAAGAGGGAGGAGAAGGAGGGGAGCCGGCGAGCAAAGGGGATGCTTCGGCCGGGGTCTTCCTTGTTGGAGCCGAAACGTCCGGGGCTTCCCAAGCGAGGGCCCTGGCGGCGGAAGCCGGGCTGTCAAGAAGCTCGTGGGTCGCGGGAGTTCTGGATGGTTCCCTGGGGGTAGACTTCCATTCATGTGACCCGGAAGTAAGCGCCAGGTTCTCGCTCTGATACGGTCCGCATTCCAGGGAGATGAGAGTTCTTCAATTGGAGGGGGTTACCCGGAAGACCTTGTCGAGGTGGCTTTCCGTAGTGCTGGGTGCCAAACGAGGCTTTCCTCCTCCCCGAGATTGATGACCTTGCTCTTACAAGGATCGCCACAGACTATGCGTCTCGGGTAAGTTATCGCACCGAGGTTGGCTCTTTGGTTAGTTAGCTCGGCTATTGTTGACCCAATTGAGGATTTTGATGATTAACAAAACTATTTGAGTATAACATTTGATGTTACTAATGATTTTGATTAAGTTTTTCAGATTATAAGTCTATTTGATGATCAAAATCAAGAAGGAAAATCAAGTTCTGGTTTGAATCTAATGTCAAGGTAAGACTGCAGACATTAGAGTCGACACATGGAATCACAGAGCCGACTCCGAAAACGGCACAGACTTAGAGTCGACTCCGGGACTGTGAGAGCCGACTCTATCAGAAACAACAGAACGTTGGATTTTCAGGCCACGACTTAGAGTCGACTCCCAGACTGCTAGAGTCGACTCCAGAAGAATTTTGTGTCGACCCCAGAAAAGTCAGAGACGACTCCAGATCGAGCGGATTAAATTATTTCGAGTTAGAGCCGACTCCAGAAAAGCCAGAGCCGACTCCAGAATGTCAGACACGGCTCCAGAACTGTCAGAACGACTCTAAACTTTATCTTTATCTATTTTAATCCCAACGGCTATTGTTATTTATGGATCTAATCCTTTTTCACTTGCTTCTAACGGATAGTTTCACACTATTTGTGGATTAATCGATCTATAAGAAGAGGGTTGATTGCATCCCAAAAAAGAGAGAAAAAGAGAAAGAAAAAAAGAAAAGAAAGAGAGAAAATCCTTGAGATCCATCAGAAAAGAAAAGAGGGAAAACCTGTAAGGAAAGATCATACTCATTCCCCAAAAGAAGAGAAAGAGATTCCAAGCCTTTGCTGTTCTATTTAGAAGAAATCTCAAGAGAAGGAAGAAGCCCTAGTTTTTCAATCTTCTGAGCCTCAAGAGCATATTCAAAGGAAGATCCATTCAAAGGAAGAGAAGGAAGAAGCCACCAAGATCTTCGAATCAGGCTTTGGTTCCTAATCTCTATTTATTGTTTCATTATTGTATATTTGCTCATTGAAGGAGCAGTTTGCTTTTGTAAAATCAAAATACTGTTTGCTGGGTCAATCTGGTGATTGATTCAGTTGAGGCTGTTAGCCTTGTGCAAGCATTAGCTTGTGGTTTTAGGTTTTGTGCTGGTGAGCCTTGAAAACCAGCTGGGTTCGTTGTGCACCCGGGAAAACAACAAGTTTGAGTTGTGAGCTTGCAAAACAACTCTGCTGTAATCAGTTTGATTATAGTGTGGACCCAAGAGGTACTTGGGAGTGGACGTAGGTGTAGGTACACCGAACCACTATAAAATCTATTGTGTTTGCCGTGATTGTCTCTTTATCTTCAACTCTCTATTTATAGTTGCTTAGTTTTAAATCTGTGAATCTAAGTTTTTATTTCCGCTGGGGGTTATCTTTCAAAAGAGTTTAATTTTTGAAAAACCCAATTCACCCCCCCTCTTGGGTTGCTATCTGGACCAACAATTGGTATCAGAGCTAGTGCTCATTTGATTTGATCTAACGATCAAGAGTCAAAGATCCACATGGCAACTCAAGCTGGTTCATCTTTTTCGAAGGTCAATCTACTAATAGACCACCCTTATTTAATGGTTCTAACTATGGTTATTGGAAGGCTAGAATGAAAATATTCATTCAAGCACTTGACTATGATCTATGGAGTATTATAGTCAATGGACCACACACACCCACTGCTAGAGTTAATGGCATGGAGATTCCTAAACCGGAAACGGAATGGGATGAACATGATAGAAAATTGGCACAACTCAATGCCAAAGCAATGAATGTCTTATACTGCTCATTAGATGCAAATGAATTCAATCGCATATCTATTTGCATTTCTGCTAAGGAAATCTGGGATAGACTTGAAGTTACCCATGAGGGAACAAATCAAGTCAAGGAATCCAAGATTAACATGCTAGTTCATAAATATGAATTGTTTAAAATGGATGCATGTGAATCTATTGCTGATATGTTTACAAGATTTACTGACATAGTTAATGGTTTAAAAAGTCTTGGTAAATCTTATGATAATTCTGATCTTGTGAGAAAGGTCTTGCGTTCCTTGCCTAGGACTTGGGAAGCTAAGGTGACAGCAATACAAGAGGCAAAGGATCTAAGTACACTACCCCTAGAAGAACTGTTGGGATCCTTAATGACTCATGAGCTTCAAATCAAGCAGCATGTTGATGATGATGAGTCAAAGAAGAAGAGAAATATGGCTCTTAAGATTTCTGAATATATGGAAGAGCCTCATGAATCCGAAGATGAAAGTGATGATGAGGACATGGCACTCATCACAAGAAAATTTAAAAGATTCATGAAGAAGAAGAAGTTTGAAAAGAAAAAGCCCTTTGCAAGAAAAGATGAGGACAAGGGCAAAGAAAAGGAAGTTATTTGCTTTGAATGCAAGAAGCCGGGTCACTTTAAATCTGAATGCCCTCAACTAAAGAAAGGCACCCGGAGGTTCAAAAAGAAGGCAATGATGGCCACATGGAGCGATTCGGAAAGCACAAGTTCCGAAGAAGAAGAAAAGAGTGAAATGGCCAATCTATGCTTCATGGCGGACAATGATGAGGTAAGTCCGAGTTTTCTTGATGACTTCACTTTTGATGAATTACATAGTGCTTTTTATGAATTAATGGATGATTTTGCAAACCTAAGTTCAAAGAACAAAGATTTGAAAACTCAAATGCAAAAACTATCATTAGAAAATGAAAAGCATGTTGTTGATAAAGAACTTTTAAAAGAAAAAGAAAGTTTGAAAAATGAAGTTGATAGACTTAAGCCTATAGTTGATAAATTTACTCTAAGCTCTATCAAACTTAATATGATTTTGGAAAATCAAAAGGCTGTTTTTGATAAAGCTGGATTAGGATATAATCCACTTAAAAAGCAAAAATCATTGAAAACATTTTTGTACATGCTGAAAAATCATTAAACATTACTTGTTTTAAATGTGGAAACAAAGGACATAAATCATATATGTGTAAATCTTCACATAAAAAGAAAAAGATGATTTGGGTTCCCAAAGGAACAATGTTTAATGCTTCTAACCATGAAGGACCCAAGAAGGCTTGGGTACCTAAAATTAAGACATAAATGTTTTGCAGGAGTGTCTTGCAGCCATCAGACTGAAAAGAAAATGGTACCTGGACAGTGGTTGCTCAAGACACATGACGGGTGACAAAGATCAATTCATCACCCTTGAATCAAAAAGAGGTGGAGTAGTTACTTTTGGTGATAATGGTCAAGGCCATATCATGGGCATTGGTAAGATTCAAATTACTCCATCTACTCATATTGATAATGTTTTATATGTTGATGGACTTAAACATAATCTAATAAGTATTAGCCAACTGTGTGACAAAGGTTTCAAGGTTTCCTTTGAAGCTTCTGTTTGCACTGTTACTAATCCCATTGATAATAGCATTATTCTTGTTGGTAAACGCTATGGCAATGTGTACTTAATTGATTTGAGTAATTTATCTCCAAGTAATCATTGCTTAGTTGCTGATAATGCTAAAATGAATGAGATTGGTTGGCTGTGGCATCGTAGATTAGGTCATGCAAGCACACACCTAATTTCCAAATTATTGAAAATGGATTTAGTTAAAGGTATTCCTAGTCTAAATTTTGAAAATAATCGAATATGTGATGCATGTCAATTTGGAAAAAACAAGAACTTCTTTCAAATCTAAGAATGTTGTTTCAACTACTAGGCCACTAGAGCTACTACACATGGACCTTTTTGGACCTACTAGAACCACAAGTCTAGGAGGAAAGAAATATGGTCTAGTGATAGTAGATGATTACTCTAGATTCACTTGGGTAATGTTTTTGGCTCACAAAGATGAGACTTTCTCAATATTCATGAAATTTGTTAAGAAAGTCACTAATGAGAAAAACACTACCATAGTGTCTATTAGAAGTGATCATGGAACTGAATTTGAAAATCACTTATTTGAAAAATTCTGTTTTGAAAAAGGCATACATCATAACTTCTCTGCACCTAGAACACCACAAAAAATGGAGTTGTAGAAAGGAAGAATAGGACTTTAGAAGACATGGCCCGTACCATGCTATGTGAAAGCCAACTTCCAAAATATTTTTGGGCGGAAGCTATAAACACAGCTTGTTACATTCTAAATAGAGCCCTAATTAGACCTATCCTTAAGAAAACTCCCTATGAACTTTGGATCAATAGGAAACCAAATTTAAGTTATTTTCATGCATTTGGTTGTAAATGTTTTATTCATAACAATGGTAAGGATAATCTTGGGAAGTTTGACGCAAAGTCTGATGAAGGTATCTTCCTAGGATATTCTACATCTAGCAAAGCATATAGAGTATTTAATAAGAAAAGCTTAGTTGTAGAAGAATCCATTCATATAGTGTTTGATGAGTCTTTAGCATCAAGTTCAGATAAAATTGATGATGAGGAAGATACATCTTTGATTGAAAGAGATATTGAAAAATTAAATGTATCTTCAGATCAAGAACCTGAAGTTAAGGATGATGACTCACCTAAGGATGATGGTATTGATACTGTTCAAAATGATCAAGATCTACCTAGAGATTGGAGATATGCTTATGGTCATCCTAAGGACCTAATCATAGGTGATCCATCTCAAGGTGTAAGGACTAGATCATCAATGAGAGATATCAATAATCATCTTGCATTTGTATCTCATATAGAACCTAAGACTATAGAGGAAGCCGAGAAAGATAGTTATTGGATGTTAGCAATGCAGGAAGAGTTAAACCAATTCACTAGAAATCAAGTCTGGACCCTAGTTGAAAGACCTAAAAATCACCCTATAATAGGATCTAAATGGGTATTTAGAAATAAATTAGATGAAAATGGCATAGTAATTAGAAACAAAGCTAGACTAGTTGCAAAAGGATATAATCAAGAAGAAGGTATAGATTTTGATGAAACTTTTGCACCTGTTGCTAGATTAGAAGCCATTAGGCTACTACTTGCATTTGCATGTCATATGAATTTCAACTTATTTCAAATGGATGTTAAAAGTGCATTTCTAAATGGTTTTATAAATGAGGAAGTTTATGTTGAACAACCTCCTGGTTTTGAAGATCATGAATTTCCAAACCACGTCTTCAAACTACACAAAGCACTTTATGGTTTAAAGCAAGCACCTAGAGCTTGGTATGATAGATTAAGTAAATTTTTAATTGAAAATGACTTTTCTAGAGGAAATGTTGATAAAACCTTGTTTTTAAAAAGAAAAGGAAAGGATTTATTAATCGTTCAAATTTATGTTGATGACATTATATTTGGTGCTACTAACAATCTCCTTTGTCAAGAATTTGCTAAGCTAATGCAGGGAGAATTCGAGATGAGCATGATGGGAGAACTAAACTTCTTCCTTGGACTTCAAATCAAACAAGAGAAAGCGGGAATTTTCATTAACCAAACAAAGTATACAAAGGAAATACTCAAGAAATTTGGTATGGAATCTGCTAAACCTCTTGGTACGCCAATGAGTCCCTCATGCAAGCTGGACAAGGATGAAGTAGGTAAGAAAGTAGATCAGAAGCATTACAGAGGTATGATTGGATCACTTCTTTATCTAACTGCAAGTAGGCCAGATATCATGTTTTCTGTCTGCTTATGTGCAAGATATCAATCTAATCCTAAGGAATCACATTTACTTGCTGTTAAAAGAATCTTTAGATACTTAAATGGAACTAAAAATGTAGGATTATGGTATTCTAGAGACTCAACCTTAAAATTGATTGCTTATTCTGATTCTGACTATGCTGGTTGTAAATTAGATAGAAAGAGTACAAGTGGGGTATGCCAACTTTTAGGAAGTAACTTAATCTCTTGGTTTAGCAAGAAGCAAAATTCGGTTGCATTATCCACTGCTGAGGCAGAGTATGTTGCAGCTGGAAGTTGCTGTGCTCAAATCCTTTGGATTAAGCGACAACTTGAAGATTATGGTATCACACTTGATAAAATACCTATTAAATGTGATAATACTAGTGCTATCAATCTAACTAAAAATCCAATTCAACATTCAAGAACTAAACACATTGAAATTAGACATCACTTTATTAGAGAACATGTAACTAACAAAGATGTTTGTCTTGAATATGTTAATACTAATGATCAATTAGCTGATATTTTACCAAACCTTTGAGTGAGGAGAGATTTTGCTATCTTAGAGGAGAATTAGGAGTTTGTGATCCTTTAGAATAATTTTCTGAAACTCTTAAGGACAACAACTATCTAGACTTCTATAATTTCTTGAAAATCTCCTATGTCCAATAAGGAAATTTATCTAGAAAGTTGATTTATTGTTTCCCCAATTGTTAAGGAACACTTATCTAGAGTTTGATGATTAATTTGATCAGTTTCAGATCCTTGAAATTTGATTTTTCTCTGAAACTATTGTGGAGTCGACACCTTCAGTTTGTGGAGTCGACACCTTCTTATTTTGATGTTCTGTCTGGGCAATTAGAGCCGACTCTGGCTTCTGTAGAGCCGACTCTAATTCGGGCGCTGACAGATTCTCTGGTTCGGAGCCGACACCTCGTTTTCGGGAGTCGACTCTAAGTGGAACTAGGTCAAAATAAAAAGGGCGGAGTCGACCCCAAACGATTTCTATCGTCTCCTAAACCATTTTCAAGCCATTCCAAACTGATTCCAAACCCTCCAAATCCCTCAAAACCCTTGATTACTCATTCCAATCGAATCCAATGGCTCCCAAAAGGCGTGCTATCATTGGTGGTTCGACTGTTCCGACGAAGCGCCGTTCAAATCGGAGGCAACCTTCGTCATCTTCTTCATCTGCCACTCAAGATGACTCTCCACCCTCACCATCTTCTCCTCGAGTCGACCAATTAGCTGGTAAGGCCATTACAACCGGAAGAAAAGTTGATTTCAACTTCTTTATTTCGGAGGCTTTGCTATTGGGCGATTGTTGAAAGAAATGGGATGGGAGAAGGTCTGCTCTTTGGATATCCCTACCTACCCTGCCCTAGTAAGAGAGTTTTATAATGATTTAAGTAGAGGAGAGGGAGGCTTAGTAAGTGTTGTAAGAGGAACAAAGGTAATCATCACAGCCGAATCCCTTGGTAATTTATTGGAAATGCCTACTGTTGGACTTGTTGAATATCATCATGAAGATAGAGGAGGAGCACTATCAAGGATGTTAGGAAGAGAAGTTTCTGAGTTTGAGGAAATCTTGGCAAATCAACTTAATTTGGAACTCAGATTACTTCAATATCTGTGGAAGGATTCTTTTCCTAAAATCGGAAGGTTTGAATATGTCTCGGAGCGAGACGTTTTATTGATGGACTGCATACTCACTGGTAGACCTTTAAATCTTGCTGAAATGATGATAGGCTATATGGCGGAGGCAGCTACTAAGAAGAGATCTACATTGCCATATGGTATGGTTTTAACATTGGTTTTCAGAAGCCAAGGTGTACTTATAATGGACAATGAGCCACTAAGAAAGTTAAGACATACAGATTACTATAGTGTCTCTACAATTCACCGAATGGGCTTTAGAAAAGAAAATGGAAACTGGATTAAAGAGGACATGAGGCCAGAGCTGAAGAGGTTAGAGTTGAGGAAGTCAGAGGAGAAGACATTCCTGAACCATCTGCTGGACCTTCTTCTGCTGGACCTTCTGCTGGACCATCTGCTGGACCCTCAGAAGCTGGACCTAGCTCTCAACTTCCACATCAGTCAGCAATGGCATCAGAAAGATTTTCTGAGGAGCAAATTGGTCAGCTCAGGGCTTTACTGGCTGAGTATGACAGTGTAAGAACAAATGATATGTGTAAATTAAGAGAGGAGTTCAATCAATTAAAGGATGAGATTAATTCAAGACTTGACATGATTTCTTTTTCAATTAGCAATTCCGTCGAATCCTTTAGCACTGATCTTCATAAAATTTTTGAAAGGATGGAAGGCATTGCTGACGGTTCTGGAAAGTATCTTCATGCTACAAGTCAACTGAAGAAAGATATCGACCTTGCCGTCTCTCAAATTGAAGCATGTCTTGAAAGCTTTAAGAAGACCCAAAAAGATGATGTTATGGAAATGATTGGACATTTAAAGAAAATTGTGTATAAGCATATTTNTTTTGAAAGGATGGAAGGGATTGCTGACGGTTCTGGAAAGTATCTTCATGCTACAAGTCAACTAAAGAAAGATATTGACCTTGCCGTTTCTCAGATTGAAGCATGTCTTGAAAGCTTTAAGAAAACCCAAAAAGATGATGTTATGGAGATGATCGGACATCTAAAGAAAATAGTGTACAAGCATATTTGATACTAGGTTGTATCTTAGGATTTCTTGTTTTCTTTCTTAGCATGTATATAGGATTTACATACTTTTTTTGAATACATGTAATAGATCTTGCTTTGAAGTACAAATGGTTGAATGAATATTACACTTTTATTACAAATTTGTCTTTGATTGAATGTCAATGAATGTCAATTCCTATCTTTATGACTATTCGAACCAACATCCTCGCTTTGATAACATTCCTTATTTGCTTTTAAAACTCACCTTATTGTTGATAACAAAAAAGGGGGAGAGATGAGTGTATAATGCATAAAAAGGAAAAAGAGAATTTTTAAAAATGTATAATGCATAACAAAGAAAAAGACAATGAAGAGAAAGACAATGAAGAACAATTCTGAGAATAGAAAGAATGAGATTTTTTGAAAAGGTAATTCAGTCTATCTACATAGGGGGAGTTATTCAATGCAGGGGGAGCTTAATAAATTTCTCCATATAAAAGCTGAATCATTTTGATTGATGTCATGTTTTATTTATCTTTATTCATTTTAAATGTTGGCATCAAATTCTCTATTATAAAGTCTCTAAGCTTTAAATTCTCAATTCAAATGAATTTCTTTAATGCATATACTCAAAGTTTTTGTCATCATCAAAAAGGGGAGATTGTTGACCCAATTGAGGATTTTGATGATTAACAAAACTATTTGAGTATAACATTTGATGTTACTAATGATTTTGATTAAGTCTTTCAGTTTATAAGTCTATTTAATGATCAAAATCATGAAGGAAAATCAAGTTCTGGTTTGAATCTAATGTCAAGGTAAGACTGCAGACATTAGAGTCGACACATGGAATCGCAGAGCCGACTCCGAAAAATGGCACGGACTTAGAGTCGACTCCGGGACTGTGAGAGCCGACTCTATCAGAAACAACAGAACGTTGGATTTTCAGGCCACGACTTAGAGTCGACTCCCGGACTGCTAGAGTCGACTCCAGAAGAATTTTGTGTCGACCCCAGAAAAGTCAGAGACGACTCCAGATCGAGCGGATTAAATTATTTCGAGTTAGAGCCGACTCCAGAAAAGCCAGAGCCGACTCCAGAATGTTAGACACGGCTCCAGAACTGTCAGAACGACTCTAAACTTTAACTTTATCAATTTTAATCCCAACGGCTATTGTTATTTATGGATCTAATCCTTTTTCACTTGCTTCTAACGGATAGTTTCGCACTATTTGTGGATTAATCGAATCTATAAGAAGAGGGGTGATTGCATCCCAAAAGGAGAGAAGAAAAATCAAGAAAGAGGCAAAAAGAAAAGAATAGAGAAAATCCTTGAGATCCATCAGAAAAGAAAAGAGGGAAAACCTGTAAGGAAAGATCATACTCATTCCCCAAGAGAAAGAGATTCCAAGCCTTTGCTGTTCTACTTAGAAGAAATCTCAAAAGAAGGGAGAAGCCCTAGTTTTTCAATCTTCTGAACCTCAAGAGCATATCCAAAGGAAGATCCATTCAAAGGAAGAGAAGGAAGAAGCCACCAAGATCTTCGAATCAGGCTTTGGTTCCTAATCTCTATTTATTGTTTTATTATTGTATATTTGCTCATTGAAGGAGCAGTTTGCTTTTTAAACTCATTATACTGGTTGCTGGGTCAATCTGGTGATTGATTCAGTTGAGGCAGTTAGCCTTGTGCAAGCATTTGCTTGTGGTTTTAGGTTTTGTGCTGGTGAGCCTTGAAAACCAGCTGGGTTCGTTGTGCGCCCGGGAAAACAACAAGTTTGAGTTGTGAGCTTGCAAAACAACTCTGCTGTAATCAGTTTGATTATAGTGTGGACCCAAGAGGTACTTGGGAGTGGACGTAGGTGTAGGTACACCGAACCACTATAAAATCTATTGTGTTTGCCGTGATTGTCTCTTTATCTTCAACTCTTCATTTATAGTTGCTTAGTTTTAAATCTGTGAATCTAAGTTTTTATTTCCGCTTGGGGGTTATCTATTCAAAAGAGTTTAATTTTTGAAAAACCCAATTCACCCCCCCCTCTTGGGTTGCTATCTGGACCAACATCTGT
Organism: Calamus simplicifolius; assembly: GCA_900491605.1. Classification (NCBI taxonomy): domain Eukaryota; kingdom Viridiplantae; phylum Streptophyta; class Magnoliopsida; order Arecales; family Arecaceae; genus Calamus; species Calamus simplicifolius. The sequence goes on along the minus strand of UESW01001545.1, from coordinate 35,943 downwards.
GTTCGTAGAAAAATTTTTATGATGGCTGTGTCCCGGAGGCTGAGAGCGGAGGGACCGAGTTTTTCCTTTGCGAGTCATCTTCCCCCGGATAGTTGGGGTGATGAAGGGGCCGCTGAAGAGCAGCTCGTCCTCAAGGGATGAGTTTCGGAGATCATATGGAGAGCGCACAGGAGGGACGCAGAGATCACATGGAGAGCGCACATATGCGCTTCCTGTGTCCTTTGTGGCATGCTACGGGGGACGTAGGGTAGGAAGTGCATAGGCACCCCCGTAGCATGCACGGAGCCTTCCTTCTCCATCGGGCTGGATTCTCGTCTCTTCTCTGAGGGGAATCCTTGCCACGGGAAGGGGGAGCTGAGAGCAGCGTGGGGCTGATGGTCCCCTAGCTCTCTCAATCGGGCAGCGGCCTGTAGCCCAACATCCCACCCAGGGGGAAGCTGGTTAGTTTGCCCGATTCCTCAGAATCAGTATCCACGGGTTATGCCTCCTTTTGGATCTCTTAATTCATCCGGAGGGACCGTGGGAGGCCAGCTTTGCCACTTATCAGGGCGAGCTGACTGGTTTGTCTGATTTCTTGAGTCAGACGCCGAAGTATCATCGTTAGCCGAAGCTGACTGGAGCAGTTCGGCCGAGCTATTTACTCATTTTCATTTTCCGTGCTTTGATGCACTTGTAGCTCCTCTCAGGAGATTGTAACTTTTCTTTTGATGGGGAAATAAATTTTTCATTCCTTCTTTCTTTAGCTTCTGCCTCTTTTGTGCTGGGGAGTTGTTACTCCTATATTGCGCCTTTTATGTTGCAGCATATTTCAGCAGCGCTATCGCGGCTTAGTCCTTGCTAAGGCCAAGATACGGAGATATTGCTCAGTCCGGCCGGGGCTTGTAAGCTACCCGAATTCGGAGGAAGTTTTGGAGATCATTCAGTTCGGCGGGGCTTGCAAGCTATCCGAATCCGAACGAAATTTTGGGGACCGCTTAGTCTGGCCGTAATATGCTATTCCAACTCATAGCTCGGCCCAACCGAGGTACGGAGATTTAGCTCAGGCTCGGTCGCCGCCGAGGATTATAATATTTTATTCAGCCTCTGGTGTAGACTGTCAGAGAGGATAAGGGTCACCCGACTGATGCATGGGGTGCCCGAAGTTTACGATTTGGTTACATTCAGGGAAGGCGTGCCAACGCGTTACATTTCTTCGCGCCTTTTCGAGGGCGCCTGATTCGAGGGTGCCTGGCAGATTTTTGAGGACATTTATCTCAGAGGGGTTTGACAAACCGAAGGGACCTGGTCCCTAGAGAAGGTGGGGAGTTCCCGAGCACCTCGTTGATGCGAAACGATCCTCCTCGGGAGGGGGCGCAACCCCTCGCCTCCCGCGAGCGCCCACCGGAGTGGTGACGCGTGCTGAGTTTCCACAGGTCGAGATTAATGACCCGACCGATCTAAACACTCACCAGGAGTGGTTTAAATATGGACTAGAGGGATGCCTGTGTCGGTCATCCTTTCAGCCAGTTCCCAGCGGCTCTTGAGTGTGGATATGGCCTCCAGCGGCGAAAGATGATCAACTCAAGGGCCGAACGGCGGTGCCGACAGCCGCAGGGACTCCCGAGAGAGTCGCATCGCGGTGACCGTTGATGGAGTGGCCTTCCTCTAGCGCCAATCTGTTGCTGCTGAAATCCGTCCTCCGACTCGGGCGCGATGGGCTTCGAGACGGGCTTCCTCCTGGGCGGACCTGCAAGACAGTCCTTACGCGAGAGGCATTGGGGGTGGTCCTCCGTGGAAGACCCTCCGACGCTCAAGTCAATGGAGATCGACAGTCAACAGAAATGAGGAGAAGGCTCTCGCCGAAGAGTTCCTCCAGAGGCTCCAAGCGGAGCGCTAATGGCGGAAGCAAGGGCAGAGAGAGAGAGGGAGAGAGAGAGCCAGTGAGTAAGTGTGCGCACAGGGGATCGCGTACTTGAGGGGGTCTGAAGCTGTGGTATTTATAGAAGATCATCTGGTTGTTTGGGAGCATCGTGGGTCCAAAAGCCGTTAAGATCCGAATCTGTTTGTTATAAGATCGGTAGGATTCGTATCCAGTTAGTTAGAGGATCAACGGCTGGGAGAGCTTGTAGATGTCTCAAGATTTGGCGGGGGCATAGGCCCCAGGGGCCTAGGCCACTCTCAGATATGATGGGGGTATGAAACGCGGGCCGCGCCTTGAGAATCTTTGGCACGGTGAGGGGCTAAGGTGCCCCGACCTACCGAGGCTGACTTATCTTTGGCGGGTATCGCACAGCGAGCAAAAATCAGGGCTAGCCTTAGCCACGTACACGATTATTGACACATAGTGATTTTACCCCTCAACAGGAGTGATTCATCCATGGTCCCCAATGATCTGGGCAGAGATGGTGGTAGAAACATTGCTTTCGGATATTAATCTTAATTTATAATTTAAGACCAAAACACTCCTCATTATATAAAAAAAGTTTCTCAATATTATTTTTTATATTAATATAATAGAATTTACTATCATAAGATTATATTGTAATAATATAATCTTATTATACTATAATAGTATAATATTTTGCAATATTATAATATTTTAAAATATAATAGAATTATAATTATAATATTATAATCATTTTTTACTATAATATTATATCATAAATTAAAAATAAAATTATTATAATAATAAAATAAATTGTATAATGCTTTTGGCTTTTTACCGGTAGTGACATAAATAATCCCAACTCTCATACACTGTATAAGAGTATAAAGGCTAATAGTAAGAGTATTGTATTGTGGGTTAGAGGGTAGAGATTAAGGTTTTTATTAAAAAAAAAGTATAAGGCTGACCCCTAATAATAATAATATATAATAATAATAAATTATTATGATACTTGCAAAATATATTGGGGGGAATTATTCTTAGAGCTTCTTTAGAAGATGTATTTTAAGAGAAAAGGAGATGAAAGTAAATGGGGAGTTTTGGAATATTTTATTCGTAATTCTTTTAATTAAGTGGAAAAACAAAAAATTTAGTAGGGCTCTTCGTACCTTTTATTTTTAACCCTCAAATTGGGAGGTTTGCGGGTGTTTAACCTTTCCCTCCTACATTTTATGGAACCTCCAAACACTTATAGGTTCCAACCCTACCCTACCTCCTTTAATCTTTGTTTCTTGTATTTTTTTATTTTTAAAAAATTTTCTTCACTCTCCTCTCAAACTTCTAAACATATATATATAGTGTCAACATAAAGAAAGAATAACTAATTAAAAATAATTTTAGTATTTAATGATCTTTAATAATTGATATATATTAAAATCAATATGATGATCTTAAATTATCAAGAATTAGATCTTCTTTTTGTTAACTCTGGACCGATTCTGGTGAGTGGTTTTTGTCCGCACCTACCCTTTGTGGCTCAACCGTTCCTTCATTATTATTAGCATCATTAACGCTTGTGAAGAATGCATATGCGAGCTGGAGGGAGGGTGGTTGCCCATAAAGTCGCAATATATAGAGACAAGACCTCACATATTTTGAGCTATGGGAGCCCTACTTAACATGTCCAAGCGAAGGGAGATTAGTTGCTTTCTCTTGGGCTGCCTGGATGCTCCAGGAACTTCGTTAAAAATGAATGCGATCTCTCGTTTCTATGTCCAAAGAGTTTAAAAAAGTTTGCTTCTACTATATGGCTTATTTAAGAAGATATATAGCAACAATAACGGATGCAGATAATTACTTCTAAAAAGTTTACATGTAATGACATGCCATCTTTATGGAGCCTTTCGGTGGATAATTTAAATCTTAATTAATTGGTAGTAGATGAGTTTAAGTTATAACTTTTCAAATCATTTCTTTTTCATTTGAGGTGAAACCATTACCGAAGGGTATCACAGCCTATGGCTAAGAACAGACATGCCATTGGTGCCTTTCTCCTATTCAGAGCAGTACCATCCACCTAAACATGGGAAAGAGAAGACGTGCGTGCTAATGGTTAATAGCTCAAGTGCTAAGGTCCTAGCTTTTGAACTTAACTAATCATGGATCAGCCCGGCCCATTTAACTCCACCTACCATGCCCGGACATGGCCGCAAAGATTTCTGATCCCAAAAATACTTGAATTGCAGTGCAAGAATGATAAAACAAAACCTATCAAACTGCATCAACTACAGGATATAGACAGAGATATAAACCCCCTGCATTCTTTCAGTTTCCTCATATCTCAAACCCAATGATGAAACAGCTCATGATGAAGCTCCCTAACTCTCTCTTTCCCTTGCTATGTGTGCTTATCTTGTTTGGTAATTCCGATAGTTCTATTTTACTTTACTGATATCTTCTAATTTTCTTTGCTAGTTTTCATGTACTCTGCTTATATCATTCTCTGCGGGTCAGTCGTCTATTCCACGTGAGAGACCTCTACAAAGCCATATATATATATAAACACCATGCATACTTGGGCAATCAAAGAAGTTGGCCGGCGCATGTTAGAATAAGGGCCCTTGAATATTTAATATAAAATATATTAAAATGACATGATTATCTCCTTCTATACATAGTCATAAATATCATAGAGTATATTTCTATACCGGCTTAGAGCTAGAAAAGTTTACAAGATCTATCTTTACCTATATTTATCATATAAATTGCTTCAATTATTGAATTTAAATGCATAGAAGCACAATCATTTGTAGGGATGCAACTTGGGCCGAGTTCAATCCGAATCCGGCCCGCCGAACCTGATTTACAGCATTGTTTAAACTCATGTTTGCCCAATCCAAACCTGAAAGACCCGGGTTTAACCCGGCCTGATTTATAATTAATCCGGATTTGGGTTGACCGTAACCCGAACCTGAGATAATACGAACATGCTCCACCCCATACAAACTCATCCCAGTAGCTGGTAGAGTTATAGAACAGTGAAGGATCAGAAACCCCCGGGCTATATCTACCCCTTTGTTCTCTCCCATACTTGAAGAGCGTCTTTGCGCCATGGACAAGCTTCTCTGAGTAGGTCTTGCTGTCCTTGAACACTATGGATGCTGAAGCCAGGGCAGCTGCCATTTCGCCGGCAAGATCAGAGCAGCTGTGACATTCATACACTGGCCGAGGATAATCGATGTCTTCTGGTCTCACCCAGCAGTAGTGGTCATTAGGACTTGGTCCCTTCGAAGTGTCCCCTATTCCAACCTGCCAGAAATAGATGCTCAGTTTAAGATTCCACCAAGCAGAGAAATCCACAATTTGGCATGGCCAACAACTGCAATTATTGCTTAAGTTAAAGCAGGATACAAGAAGCATGTCAAAATTTCCATCCTGATTCCATTGGATGACAGATCTGAATCACCCAATGGCAATAATATAATGAGTATTATTTGTAGATCTCCTGACATTCTCATTCTGTTTGAATAAATCCCATCTTTTTTTCAGAACACAAGAAGCAGGTCAAAAGTTTCAACTTGCTTCCATTAGATAACAGATCTGAATCACCCAATGATAATAATATAATGTGAATTGTTTGTAGATCTCTTGACCTTCTCATTTTGTTTGAATATATCTCATGTTTTGCCAGAATTGGAGCTTTTGTTTGTTCCATTTATTGCAATTTATGAATTCCGAAACAGGATTCAAATCGAGCAAAAAGGAGTCAAACAGAGTGCAAGTCCTGGACTCTAAGATCAGTTTCATTTTGTTCTATACCTGGGCAACAATCTTGTCAATGGTGTCGGCCGAGGAATTAAAGGTCTTAAGGAGGTAGTCAGTGCCCCACTTGATGATCTCCTTGACATGATTGAGCTCGCCGGCGGCCTCATACTTGGCGCTGTACTCGATCACACTCCAACTTAATAATGTCATGGAAAAGGACATGGGGAAGTTGAATTTGATCGCATCGCCGGCGTCGTAGTACCCTCCCACCAGCTTCTTTCTAATCGCATTGTCGGAGAGGCCATCTTTCATGCCGGAGTTCCCCCTCCAGCTCACATTGTTATGCTTTGGAATTGGGCCAGCTAACAACACAAACAGATCAGAAACCTGAAGGTAAAAGGATTTTCCAAATGCTTGACACTTGAATTGATATGTAGAAAATCTGTCAAAAATAAACACCATTTCTTTCCAGATCTGGAAATTCTCTCATCATTTGGATGATGCAGAGAGTGCAATTTAGTGAGAAAGCTAAAGACTGAGGAAAAACTAGAGATCTTCTCATGTTTGGCAAAACAGGTCACCATTTTCTTCCAATAAGTAAACAGGACAAAAGCAAATTTATTCAGCGAAAAAATTGACAACATGGGGGGCATTGGATCAAATACTCGATAGAGCCAATTCACCACCCATTCCAATGATGAGAGGAATATGAGAACTCTGGAGTAGGCATCAGGTGGTGGTGTAATAATTAAGCCATGATTGATTTCTTTAGAAAAACTCTAAAGATTTAGAATTAAGAAGATGGATATTTATTTGACATGCAGTCAAGTGAATGCGAGGAGCTCACATCGCTGGGCGTTGAAGAACATGAGGGCCTTGTGGAGGGCCTTGGTGTACTCGTCGGGAGGCGGCGGCCGGGGTGGTGGTGGGGCAGCGTCTTCACGATCAGCATTATGAATCCGATGAGGAAGCCGACGCCGAGGACGGAACCGACCGTCCAGAGGAAATGCTTGCGGCTGACGACCATGCAGCCGAGGTCGACGTAGCGCTTCTTCTTCTTGCTGCCATCTCCGGGGCCGGCGAGGAGCCAGCTCTGCTGGGTCTCGTCGAGGGGCCGCGACAGCGCGGCGCGGTCCAGGTCCTGCAGGTTCCGGCTCCGGTCATCGTCGGTCGCCGACTCGTTGGAGATCTCCAGCGGGCCACCCCATGGATCTCTTCCAAACATTTTCCTCTCCTCCTTCTCCTTCTCCTTCTTTCTTCTCTTACTCTGATATCGATAACGGTAACAGCCTTCTCGATCTCTTAGAAAGACGAGGAGGAAGAGGGGTGAGGGAGTGGAGTGGGAGAGAGCAAGAGGAAAAGGTTCTTTCTACTTGTTGTCTTTGATGCCGCTGATGGAGTTTGGAGTTTTGTGGTGGGTGGAGCGTTTCTTTCTTTAGTTTTTTGTTCTCTCTATGCGAGTGAATGAGTGATGGGTGAGTAAGGTGGTGTGGAAGGGGAGGTGGTCGCTCCACCCTCGGGTGGGCCAGGTGACGCGCTTACAAGTTGCACTTTGCCAGCCAGCGAAGAGAGAGAGAGAGAGAGAGAGAGAGAGAGAGAAAAGGATATTAAACAGGCTCAAGAACTGCAGCCTTTGGACTTCTGCCGGTGTTTTCTTGAAGCCACTTGCTTTTTTGGAGTTCGGGCACGTAGATGGTTTAGTACGTGTGGAGAGTGGAGACTGTCGGCATTGAGGTCGTGAGAAGATCTACCATTGAAACGGTGGCCATGTTCGCATTTTTACGGCTAAGTAAATTTTAACTTCCAGTTATTATAACTCAATTGGTGCTGCTGCTATAATTTTTGATCAGAGATTATTTATATATATAGAGAGAGAGGGGGGGGGGGGGGGGCAGAGTTGTGGTAGAATGCACTTCGGTGCATTTAGTCTCAAATAGTTTTCATTAAAAAAAAACAACTACTTCTTAAAATAAAAGTTGATACCATCAATTATGATTCATAATATATAATATTAAAAAATTAAAATTCAATTATTTTCAAGGTTTCTTTCTATGGTTCAAATGAATATAAAATAAACAACATCATTAGCTATTATAACTAGTGAGCTAAAGTATAATACTCCATATATTATATAATTTGCAAATCCAAAGCATTCATTTTGATCTAAGAATTTCAAAAAATAAACAGACCAGATTTACCTAATTTGATACGAGGCATCAAATTGTTAAAAGTTATCCATTTTCATTACTTTGATGTACGGATAAAAATCTTAAAATTATATAATTTTTTATTCATACAAATTTTATGCATCATAGGCTTCACTGGCATTAATTCTTAATCTAAAAGTTTTAGTGTTTTTTTTTAACACACGAGCAATCACACTAGTCTTGTGTGAATTAGCTTAGATACATCAGAATACAAAATTTGCACCAAAACAGGAAGACATGGGTCTCCCAACCTCCATAGCCAATGGCCAGTGTGCTGAGCTACGGAAGCCGCCACCCAGTCAGCCGCCGAGTTGGCTTCATGAAAAATATGATATATCTGGGCTGAATCCACTTTCTGAAGAATGAACCAGGTGTCCGAAGAATCGGATTAATGGGAGCTGCGAGAACATTCTCCTTCCGTAACCACCTAATGACAGTCAAAGAATCGCCATCGATAACTAATCTATGGGCATGAAGAAGCTTAGAAGCATAAGTAATACCTGCCCAGGCCCCATAAAGCTCGGTCATAGGGACAGAGGAGTCGAGGGTACCAAATCCGCCTGCTGCCACCATATCACCCTGAGGCCCATGGATGATAAAGGCCGATCCAGCAAGTCTACCACGGACACTACCATCAAAGTTGATTTTAACGAACCCTGGAGGGGGGGCTTCCAGGAAATGAAAACCGTACTCCGGTTCGCTGCCGAAGCAGCAGGGGAACCCCAGAGGCCAGAGGAGTCATGATCAACCGCTTGAGTAGCACGGGCACAATCAGCAGACAAAGCTCTAATCTTCCACATAAGCCGATGGAAAGAAATGAAGTCCTCTGTGAATATAATCTGGTTCCTTGTTAACCAAATTTGATAGGCCGTGGCCGCCCAGAGACCGCATTGATGCTTCGGGGCCCTCCGGAGATCATGAATGAAGAGGGAGTGAGGGGAACCAGAAACATTCGCTTTGCAATTATAACCCATCAGATGCTAAATCCGTATAGCACGAGGGCATATGAATATAGCATGGTCAGTCATCTCGTTCTTCAATCCACACAGAGGGCAAATTGCCTGGATTGGCATACCCCTACGAGAGAGCAGGGTACTAGTCGGAAGACAGTCCCAAAGGAGCTTCCAGATAAACAGCTGAATCCTGAGAAGAGTGGGGAGCGACCAGATCCAAGCAGCCTCCTTCGTACACTGGGACTGAGGCCTAAAAAGTTCGTAAGGTCCTTGAGAGGGGCCCTAGAAAGGGAGGATCTCTACCATAACCTGACATCAGCTGAGGGACCAGAGATAAGAGGAATCGAGAGAATCCGCTGAGAGAGTTCCGCACCAAAGAAACGGGACACTAAGTGGGTATGCCAGGTGGGGGGATCTGGTGAGATCAAATCCTTAACTCTCAAATCAGTGGGGACATCAATACTAATGAAAGAGGGCCACCGAGATAGAGAGAGCTCAGAAATCCACCTGACTAACATCAATAGAATGACCATCACCTATCATCCATGAGATATTCTGCAAGATAGAGTCACCATACTGACACACCTCCTTCCAAAAGGAGGAACACCACCGGGACAGAATAATGTTCTCCCCAGACTGCCAGTCACCATACCTCGCACGCATCACGGAGCTCCAAAGACATTGCGGCTTCAGGAGGAAACATGATGCATGCCTGGCCAATAAAGCTGTCCGCCTTACCATTAGGGATTGGATCCGAGACCACCTTCATGAATTGGCATACAGATCATGTCCCAAGATAGAAGATGAATACCGTGACCGTCTTGCATTGAAGCCCATAGAAAATCTCAAAAACATCTCTCAAGCCTCCAAGACAAGTAGACGGGATGGCCACATTCGAAAGCAGATAAAGAGGAAGGGAAGAAAGGATCGACCGAATAATGGTAACTCTAGCCATCATCGATAAGCCAGTGACTTGCCAACCCTCAATACGCTGTCGAACACGCCTCTCAAGATCCACAAAATCAGAACATCGAGGACGTCTACCGGTCATGGGAATCCCCAGATACATAAACCGGTCGGTCTGAGTAGATATACCCAACAGATTGGTAATAGCTTCTTTGGTGGATCTGGGTGTCTTCGGGCTGAAACAGATTGAAGACTTTAGAAGATTGATCTTCTGCCCCGAAGCCTGACAATAACGCTGAATAATGGAATCGAAGGAAGCCGCATTAGCAGTAGTAGCCTGACCCAGAAGAATACAATCGTCGGCAAACAGAAGATGAGAAACGGAAAGGCCCCAACTCCCGCCATAAAGGGGATAATCCTTCGATTTAGCTGAGCCTGATGGAAAGCTCGAGAGAGATCATCCACAGCCAGAATGAATAGAAGGGGTGATAAAGGGCATCCCTGACGTAATTCTATGGAAGAATGAAAAAACTCGATGGAAAGCTCGGGAGAGAATCATCCATAGTCAGCAAACAGAAGATGAGTAAGCCATAAAGGGTGATTTAGCTAAGCCTGATGCTCGGGAGAGATCATCCACTAGACACCCCTAACGTAATTCCACGGAAGAATGAAAAAACTTGGTCAGACTCCATTAATGATCAGAGAGAAAGACGGTCTCTGAATACAAGCCAAAACCCACTCAATAAATAGCTCATCAAATCCGAACTCCTGAAGAGAACGGTGCAAGAAGGCCCAACTCAATCTATCATAAGCTCTCTCCATATCAAGCTTAACTGCCATAAGGCTACGTCTGATAGGAGCTCGATGGAATCATGCATAAACTCCTGAGTGATGAGGACGTTGTTCGAGATAGAACGACCTCTAATGAACGCCCCCTGTTCCATGGAAATAAGACGGGGAATGACCCGACGAAGATGGCTGGCTAAAAGGCGGGCACATACCTTATACAAAGTAGCGCACAAGCTGATCGGCCTAAAATGCTGAGGTAGGGAAGCGTCCGAGCGTTGGGCACAAGAGTAATAAGAGTCCGATTCCATTCCTCTGGAATGTGCTTCGATTGGAAGGCAATCTGAATAGCCTGAACTACCTCCTGCCCAACAATCTCCCAGTAGTGTCTAAAAAAGAAGGGCGGAAACCCATCCGGCCCCGGGGCCTTGTCTGGACCAAGCTCCTAAAGGGCCTAACGAACTTCCTCCTCATCGATCGGCCTGACAAGCATGGTATTCTCGAAGAGGAAACCTTCCTGGAATCAGATACCTGGAAGACCGGAGCCCATCACCAGTGGACTCAGACCATCTGGACTGGAAGAAGTGAAGAAACTGAGTCCGAATAGAATGAATGTCTTTATGAAAATTTCCCTCAGCATTAGCTACCCTCCGAATCATATTAGCTGCCCGCCGCTTCAGCGTAGCCTGGTGAAAGAATCTGGTATTACGATCTCCTTCACAGATCTACTGAACCCTGGACCTTTGCCTCCAATATAACTCCTGCTGCCGAAGAAGGGAGTGGTGATGAGCAAGATTCTCCCGCAGCAAGGATAGATCAGAATCCAATAGAAAGCCATCGTGATCTTCTTTCGCATGGAGGGCACTGATTACAGCTTCAGTCTGCTCCACTTGCCTCACCAGATCCCTAACTTTCAATCTGTTCCAAGTGGAAAGTCTGCATCTGACCATCATAAGATGATAGATAACCAATAGACAGCATTGCCCCTGATAGGAAGGTGTCAGATCTGAGAAATAATAGCTCGAGCAAAAGATGTTAGTTTTCAAAAAGCAGCATCCAAGAGCCATCATCACCTTTGCATTATTACATTATCCATTCATTGTTATTTTTATTATGATTACAATAGTCATCAACCCTCTATGAAATAATTTAAAGATAAAATAACATCTTTTACATCAACTATTAACACATTATTTTAGTTTTAAGATGAAAATATTTTTTTTGACCATCAAACTTTCATTCAAAATCCATGAATTTTGATACCGAAAGTTTTACCTGAATAACATATTATTCTACTGACATTAGAGCGATACATTAATTATTTTATTTATTATAGCTTACTTACCTTGTCTAACATCCTTGTAATAGAAGGGACTAAACTATAACAATGCTTGATAGTTTTAAAGCATCAAAATAAATTTTTAGTATAGTTGGAGGTCCAGTGATATATTTTAACATCAACAGATGTTTTTTTTTTTTTATAGATGGGTGATCACACTATTCTAGTATGAGTCATCCCAGATAGATCCGAATACAAGATTTGTTTAAGTATAAAGAGACAGAGATCATTCTGGTTCCATATCCAAAACCCAATATGATGGGCTACAAAGATTGCCATCCAATCAGTCATAGAATTGGCTTCATGATAGATATGTCAGATCTGGACTCTATGAATTTTCTGAAGGATAGATCAAATATCGTGGAATAGCGGATTTGAAACTATTGAATGATAGTTAAAAAATCTTTCTTGATAAGAAGGCTTTGAGTATAAAGAATTCAAAAGGTATAAAAAATATCAATCCAAGCTTCATAAAGCCCAGCTATAAAAACAAAGAAGCCAAGAATATCAATACCATCCTTCAATGGTAAAACTTCATCAAACTCTTAATAATAAAGGCTGGACCAGCAACGTTACTTAGAGACGCCCCCACCATCAACGCCGTACTTTCTTAATCGGCAGTCGGTAAAGGGCTGGACCGCTGCACGTGTTGCAAAGAAGGTTGCTGGCAGTCGAAGCCTTGGATTTGTCTGCGAATTTTGCCCTTTCTGGCGGCTCAAATGCCTCATGCAAGCAAGCGGCTTGTCACCTTGCGCGCGGTGCCACGACCCCATCCGATTTTAATCTGCCATCTCATTTACCTGCAAGAAAAAAAAAAAAATCCTTCAAATTAAAGATTAAATATAATTAAAACTTCTGGTTAACAGGGATTAAATTCAACATCAATCCAGGAATGGATTGTTAGTCTTTTGCCTGGCTTCTTCAGTTGCCTCAGCAATCCAAGGCAAAACCGCTCCCAATTATTATTTCAGTTTAATTTAAATTTATTATTTTTTATATTTTGACTCGGTTTTGATTTAAAAATTATTAAAATTAAAAAGTTAGTTTAATTCTCGTTCTAACTTTTTAAAAAAATTAATATAAATTAAATGGAATCATATGTATATATGGCTTTCATTTACACTATGATTAAACTTGAGGTATTACAAATATGTGTAAATAAATGAATAATTAAGTTGCTATTTAACCATACAGATTCTAATATAAAAATCGGTCTCGTAATTGCATAAAAAAATTAATAAATTGAATCAAAATCAAATTGAATTTTTTGATTCGATTAAGTTTACTAGAATAGATGGTTCGTTTTTGATTTTAATTTTAATAAACCAATTAAAATTAATTTGATGGCAAAAGTGTTTCTAAAGTAATATAATCTAATACATGCACATCCGATCTCATCACGTGTGAAATCAAATGCTTTGAGCTTACACCATATTTGAAAATGACTAGCAGATCTCAAAGAGCTTTTCAACGAAGATCACATGGCATCTATTCATAAAAGAATCTATTGCCGTCGAATCCGTCCTTCGACTCGAGCGGTCGATCTCCTGAACAGACATGCACAGAAGTCCTCGCGCGAGAGACATTAAGGATGGCCCTCCGCGGAAGACCCTCCGACGCTCAAGTCAGTGGGGGATCGATGATCAACAGAAAATAGAGATGGATCTCTCCGAAAGTCTCTCCAGGGGTGACCGATCGGAAGCTCTAGGGAAGCGCCGACGAGCAGTGGGGGAGAGTGAGAGTGTGAGAGTGAGCCGGGGGCAGTGAGCGCATACCTAAGAGAATCTGGGAGTGTTGTATTTATAGGCTGTCACCTGATCTTGAACGCCTTCTGGAAGATTCGAAGGTTGTTAGGATACGGAGATGGATCGAATCAGGCCGTTGTGAGGCCGTTGGGATCCGTATCTTGTTTGTTAAGGGATCGACGGCTAGAAGAGCTCCTTGTTGGCCTGAGATCTGGTAGGTGCACAGGTCCTAGGTAGCTGTATTAGGTCCTAGGCCACTCTTCAACATAATTCTTTGCCTGGAATTCTGTTACGATGGGTATAGGCTCTCCTGCACCAGGTTCCGCGGAGGTGAGTATCGGATCGTGGATCGCTCAGAGAGGCCGAGCTATGGAAGCTCCGAGCTGTGGGAAGCCAGAGCCGATGGAAGCTCGAAGGAAGCCGAGCCATGGAAGGCTCGGGGAAGCCGAGCTATGGAAGCTCGGAGGAAGCCGAACCATGGAAGGCTCGGGGAAGCCGAGCTATGGAAGCTCCGAAGGGAGCCGAGTTATGGGAAGCTCGGGGAAAGCCGAACATGGGAGGCTCGGGAAGCCGAGATATGGAAGCTCGGAGAAAGCCGAACCAAGGAAGGCTCGGGGAAACCGAGCTATGGAAGCTCGGAGAAAGTCGAACCATAGAAGGCTCGGGGAAGCCGAGCTATGGAAGCCCGGAAGGAGCCGCATGGCCTGACGGACCGTATTAGTTTAGCTTATTCCTCGGGGGCATGTCGTAGCGGGCGGAGGCACGGGGTCGGTCTCAGCCCCTTGCACGATTATCAATGCAATGACGATTCTACCCCTCAACAGAACCGATAATCCCACTGCCATTGGCCCTGATTCTAACCCAACTCGGCCTAACCTAACATGATGGAATCCAAAATTTGATCCTGAGATAGCCTGAAATTTCTACATTATGACTTGAACAAAACCAGAATCAATTAATGTCCTACCACCCAACGAACTATTAATCAGATTTTCTAATGGAAGTGGGTGGTAGGAGATGTTGGAGATAATGGCAGAGATGAAGGCGTATGTGGGACTGCCATGAAATTGCTATGTCACTCTCCCTTTTTCTCTGTATGACATCAAGTTAAAAGGGTATTAGGATTTGTGTTTTAATTTAGGGTAGGTCCTGACCAAAGATTGAGTCAGGCTCAATATGAGAAATATGTTAGGTTAGATCATGTTTTCACTCAGCAGGCCTATATATGAAGCCCCAAATTACTTCTGAGAATCCAAAGCTTGTTTTCCAATTCTCAAAAACTTTTCCAATCAAATTGATTGATAATAGTTAACATATTCTTAGGATACTTTTCCTTAGTCAACAAATTACCAATGTTCTCGTCTCGAACCGAATGATTTAAGATGAATTGAGCCGAATCAAATCAAACTAGTCCAAAACTGAAATGGTTCAACTTTCTAATTTGGTACGGAACCTAAATTATTTCAATCTGAATGTACCATCTTCTTACAAGCGTACCAAACTATTTTATGCAAAACTAAACTACTTAGCTCTGCTTCATGTAGTGATGGATTCGAATTGTGGTCTCTTAATCAATCTGAGCAGTATACTAATAGACTATAATACGCACTGTACTGAATTATATCGCTAAGATGGTCTTTACTATAAATACACAAGATCATGGCCTATTTTAGAAAAAAAAAGATTATATGATGAATTATTATTACTTGATTATTTATGATCTTGCGAAAATACTAAGTCACCGCACGCAAAATCCAGACAAAAGGAAAAAAAAAAGAATTATTAGAAAGTTTTACACGTTTAAATTTACAAACGATTATATTTTAAATCATAATAAATAATTAGTGACGATGCCCTTAGTTTTTTTTTTTTTTTTGAAATAGACGGATGAGCACACATGTCTAGTGCGAGTCAGTCTGGATAAATCAAAAAATAAAAGCTGTTTAAGTATAATAGGACAAGAGTCGTTCTATTTTCATGATCAAAAATTTAAGAAATGAACCGCTGCATTCGAGTTGATCTTTCGATATATATCTCGAATCTGGAAGCTAGAAACTTTCGGCAGACGATGCCCTTGGTTGGTTTGTTGCAAATGTACATCCTTTCTCAGTCCCAGTCTCATTCATTATCTGATCAGCCACTTATTGAGTTGTCGAGATTAGCTGTGAGTAAAGCAATATCAAACAATAAAAAAATGAGAAGAATAGGCTCGGCTGTCCGGTGAACCAGTGTCGGTGGGTGTATGTCTCGTATTTCTACCTAAAGGTTTCTTAACGCGACTCCTCTCTCTCTCTCTCTCTCTATCTGCCTCTTTTTTTTATTCAAGATTGCTTGACCCACAGCTCTTCAATCACGCTCTAACGCTGCCCCCACCGACACCTAAAAAAGATTCTAAAAGAACGCAGCAACCACTTCATATTTAATGGGCCACCATCGATCTAACCTCATTGATTTGCCTCCATTACCCATTGATGGAACTCACGAAGGAGTCACGACCCCACGAGGGGCGGTGCTTCGCTATCGGAGTGCCGTGGGACACCCAACGCGATAACCAACGTGAGTTAATGCGTGCAATGCTAACGTACGTAACATCCCATGACGAATAGGGATTGGTGTCGAAAACTCGCACCGGCCCGTCTCTAGTCGCTGTAACAAATATTTTCTTGCTGAAAATATATACCTTTGATTTTTAATCCTTTCACTTAAAATTTATTTTAATTCTTAAACTTTTAATTATTTTTATTTTAAAATATTATATTCATGATGCTTCGTTTATAAGTCAGTTAAAATCAATGCAATAGCTGTCCTAACACTTTGGCGTGATTTTTATATTATAAGTTGATATTCAACTTATACTATTTTAAATAATTCATATATTTATATTAAAGTGGTATATCAATTATTTTATTAATTTTATAAATATTTTGTAATGAAATTTTAGAATTGTAATCTTTTTAAAACATTATAAACTATGCTGAAATAACTAAAAGTTTGGGTTTAAAACAAATTTTGACTGTGGCCAGGCCTTGAGCACAGATTTTGCATGACTTTTTTGTTCTTATTTAATTATTAAGAATTACTAGGACTAAATGATTAAAACATTAGAAACTATGCTGAAATAATATAATATAGTAATCTTTATAAATTAATAATAAAAATAACTAATATTAAAAATATGATAGCTAAACACTATTTGCATGATGTAATATTAAAATATAATAATTTATTTAAATTATCACAATATATTTTTGTGCATTATTATAAAAATAAAATTTTAATTATATATATATATGTAATCATATATTATAATCATTATATATATATATATATCGTGATAATTATTAATAGCATATAACGCATCAATATTATGTCACATTTATGCTTGCAAAAAAGTCTCTCTCGGAAAGTCATCTCTTATCCACCGATTTTTATTTTATTTCACTACTTTTTGTTTTTTTATTCTCTTTTCTGCCTTCCCCTGTTTCTGTCGTGACATGGACGTAATGAGCCGTCTCGCAAGATAGTTTAATCTAAGCATACAATTTTTTTTTTTTTTTTTTTTTTTTTTTTTTTTGTGAACACCAGTCGGCAAACCTCAATTACTGTTGTGCATGAATGCTGAACAGCTACTACGAGTCATGTCCATGTGGAAAAGGAAGCCTCCGTGCATGCAATGTGCAGCCTTGAGAGGTATTGGGCCTGTGGGCACCAAGTTCTTGTACGAGTTCATATGAGTAAATGGCCGATGATTATGGTTGGAATTAGGCTTGGGTTGACCCACAGTCCATCGAACCGACAAAAGTGAGGCCCAAAGTAATTCGGATTGGATCTAAACTTAAAAGTTAGGAGAAAATCTTTCTGCATCACATGCGATGTAGGAGTGCATGCATAGCGCGCTGATTATGCATACATGCAACCATGCGTACTAAGGATAATTTCGTTCTTTTGCGCACCGTATATGCATGCGGCCAATTAGACGCGGTGCACGTGCTCATGCACCTATGCAGTGCAGAAAAACTTTTTTAAATGTTAGAGCTTAAAAAAAAAGTCAAATTAGATTTAGATTATTAGTTGGCGAGAGCTTGACCCTAAGAAAACTCGAAGTATATGATTTTAATTAAATGTGAATCTGATGTGAATTCAACTCCAAAATGTTAGAAAGTGATGCTTTTTACATATTGGATTTTCTATCAATTGCATGAGATTAACTAACAAATTTTCTAAATTAATTAGGTACAATTATTTTAAGGATGGAACTTAGGTGTAGCATGTTATGCGTATGTTACGTGTGTGTTGTTTGATTTCATCCCTCTTTCTTTCTTTAATATTTTAAAAATAATTTCACATTGAATGAGAAAGAAAGTGTTATAAGCTTATAACTCAAGTCCATTTGTTATTCATTAACTTTTATATAATTTTTAAATTATATTTGGACCAACATCAAAAGTTGATGGGCATGAGAGAGATTGTAATACCTAAAAAATGCCATCCATTAACTTTCACTCGAGTGGTGAAGTTTTTAGGCCATGTGATTTCGAGTTAATTGAATCAACATATGAGCTACCTAAACTCCATCCTTATTTTAAATATTATTTATTTTCATACAACATATTTTGGATTTGATTTGAATCCAGCTTAAAGCTTGAAAAAAAAAAAAAAAAACCGACCTTATACTACGAGGAAAAGTCTTGTTACACCATTTTTTTTTTTTGGTATAGTAAATGCGCATCTATCGAATGGATTGGCCTTCCACGTGTGCTGGTGTGCATGCGTGCTGTTGGCACGTATCGATGGTTAATCTACACGACTGATGCGCCTGCACCGAAGGAAGTCTTTTCCTATACTTACAATATGTCCCTGATGACCTCACCCATTTCAGCCCTGTTAAAGATGTGTGGTTTGTGACAATAAATGATAGTACGACCAATATTGGAGGAGGTTGCAAAGCAATGAACTCGACCCCATGTGGTTGTCTCTATTGAAATAAAGTGCATGTAACTTGAGGAGTCCAAGTCGAAATAAAGCCCATAGTCCTGCAAACTCTAGCTAGCTTCAACATCTTGAGTCAAGAAATTGCGTTGCTCTTCGCTTGCGTATATCTTTTGACATGAAAATTAACAACTATTGCAAATGTTGTGTTACTTTGGTGAATACATGACCGCAAAATTAAACGTTTATTTGTTGTTTTGTAATACAGTGCGATGTATCATGCAGGTGATCGTTGTATCATTCCGCTTCATATTAATTGCAAAAGGTTTCCAACTTAGTTGGGAGGATTTCATGTTATTTTTCTATTCTTCCAACAATGCGATGAGAAGGTATCAGGAATGAACTCAATGTCATGCAAAGCATCATAATTATTTAGCGTGCATAACTATTGATGGATCATGGCAGAGACATGGTGATGGTGGTAGCATATCCAATGCCTTGCTAGATGAATGATGAGGTGATGGCAATTCAGACATGGCAATTACAAAGATTACTCTGATAGGTTCATCAATTTGGTTTCCTCAATAGTTATATCAAATCTAGCCATATCACTTTTGTTTTGAAAATATTTCCTTCATATGTTGATTATTTTAAGCTAAATATGGAGTTCTTTTCTTGGTTTATGCATTATTTTCTTTACAAATTCATGGTGATATATGCATGTGAAATTTTTATTTTATGCTTAATGTAGCTAGTAATGTTAGATGCATCTTATTAGGCTAGCTAGCAGCTTTATCTATTTTCTTGTCATTTTTCAGATAATGAGTGGTAGCACAAACTAGGTTATACACTAAGTGATGGAGAGCCAAAAATTTTAGATTAGTTTCCTTATTTGATGTTAATTATGTATTGAGAAAATATTTTGAAAGACTATTACAAATTTGGAGACAGTCCTAGCGAGGTACTTTTAATTACTTGATGTTTATAAAATTATTAAATATTGATATTGCACATATTATGTTAGGGTTTTAGGCGCTTCAAATCTTACCAATGTCTATTTAAAGCTGTAATAACTTTATTTTTGAATGAACTATTATTGGATCCAAGAGTTGCATGTGTTGGGGAGCGCGGAATACCCCAAGATCACGGCTATAGCGTATATGAGTAATACAAAAAACTTTTACCATTCTAATCTATGAGTATAAGATCATACCTTCAGATTTGAACTTTGGAACACTTTGATTCGATTGCTCGACCTCAACCTTTTAGCCTTCCGCCGTATTCCCGAAAATACCTTCTTTCTCTCACAAGATGGTGGGATCTCTTGGCCGTCCTAGGGTTTCTTGTTTTTCTTTCTCCTCAAAAACGTTCTCAAAACCTTAACCCTAGCAACCAACTGAGAGGGTATTTATAGGGCTACAACAGGGACCAATAGGCAAATATGAAAAGGACTTCCTACGTAATTAAATCTCCCAATCCTACCCCGGGTTAGGATTCAATTACGTAAATTACAATTCATTCCACTAAAGAATTATAATTGTACTCCTAATCATATTCAAATTTATATTTTTGAGCCTTTAATATTAAATACTTATTATCTCCCCACATTAAGATTACATATATCCACCAATTAAATTTAATTATTGACACTATAATTTAATTAGCTTTTATTATCCTTGAGACTTATCCACTTAACTTATTTGATGTATCGGATTCAAAATCCACTTGCAAGATTTGATACAATCAAAACTTATAAGCTTTCTCAAGGGGATATCATCAATCCAAATTAACAGGACGTAGATTCCTTCAACTATTAATATTCACCATATATATAATGTTATTGCCCAACCCACTGAGTTTATTGACTCATATAGAATCTCATTCTATGTGTAATCAAAGCAATAATCACTACATACATGTGTCTAGAAATAGAATTCAGGTTAAGAGCATAAGTAATCATAATATTCATGAGTTTTAAATTATTTTATAAAGTCAGTATAAAATAATTAACTCAACTGGGTCCTGTTCAATACACATAAAGTGTACTAGCACAAATAGTTAGAATAAACCATTCCCGTAGTCAAGACAGACCTACTAAAAATTTATGCTACAGTTCTACTGATGGTGTATCCAATTCCATCTAAAACTGTGAACAATAAACTTGTATTCCAAAAGAACCGATGATCTAGTCTTCTATGTGTAAGCCATACTCTACACACTAGATCAAATACTCTTTGTAAATACTAGACATATGCACATATATAGTAAATGGCACACATTGCTCAAAATGAATTTTTATTAAAATATAAAGACATAACATAAAGCATATCTTTTAGTCTATATCTCTATCAGTATGCTAACCTTACAAGACATATATCTTGTAGGGATTTGGCTTGAATTATATTTTCTTAGGTTGGAATATTTTCTCGCAAAGTTTCCTTAATGTATTAAGAATAATTTCTTTATATGTAGTTTAGGAAGTTGGAAATAATCCTAAAATAATTAAGAATGTTAAAAATATTCTTGTGGAAATGCATGCAAACCAATGGGAAACTACTAAGAAAACTAGTTTTCATTAGATTCTCATTAGCTTTTCTATTTGGAGGTGATTCAACAAAATAACCATGAATTTGGTATAAAAAACTCTCTTTCCTTATTATTTACTATGCTCACTCTTTCTATAGAAAAATAGAGCTATGGAAGAGTCTCTCAACAAAAAAAACTCAAGTCCCACCAATTTTGCCTTCACAAGATTTCTATAAAGTTCTCATTCTAGATCATATGTCATGCCCAACCTCGACACTAGACATGGCCTCATATTTTTATAACAAAATGTAAGTTATTTTTTAAATTTTAAATAGTAATATAATTAAACGTTATTAATTTTACATTACTACATTGTCAAGAAGATGTTGCTAAGAACATTATTTTTTATTTTTGTTTTTATTTTTATTTTTTTAATTTTTTTTGCTATTCGATATTTTTTTTCTATAAACGAATAATACCATGGGTTATTTTTGTTTGGAGACATAAGAAAATATATAGCAGCGATGAGACAAGAGAAAAGAGAGAAAAAAAAGGGAATGATTTTGTTTGGAGAAAGAGAGAATTTTATTTTTATGGAAGAGGATGGCACAGTATCTAGCCCATTTAGCGGGTTTGGAGGATGGCACCGTGTTTTTGAATGCAATTTCTAAAGGAATCAGATTTGTTTTGGAATTAGATTTCCATATGAATTTCTAGTGAAGTTGGATCAGCAACTATGATTTGTAATGTTTATTGACAATAATAGAAGAGAGGTGCCTCAAGGGTACCATTTCCATTGCTTACATTGCATGTAAATTGCTTAATTTGTTGCCTACTCATGATGCCTGTAACTGGGTTTTAGAACATGCCTCAAGGAAAGGACAATAGAATGCCATCATGTACGCAAATATCAACTTAAGTTCATGCTGTAAGATTGATGTTGTTAGGAGGATGCCAATCTATTTGCTTCCAACCTACAGTGGTGCAAAAAGGCAAAACCAATGGAAATGATGGAGATACAAGAACACAATCTTAAAACTATCTAGTGCTTTGGTTTATAGTCGCCACTTGAAATTTGGGTTGCTAGGAGATCAAAGAAAGGATGAAATATGGCTTGAGACAAGGAAGCAGGCTAGAATTGAGGAAAGGCAAAGATGTAAGCCCTCGAACCATCCTCCAAGAGGAGGTCTTTACGGATAGGTTTAGACTCCTAATCTACTTCACTTTATTGTTCTAAAAAATAGCTTAAAAATGAGCCTAAAAACTCTACTCTGTGTGCGCGTGAGAGAGAGAGAGAGGCCTGAGCAATGCTGCGTTGGATAATTTAAAGCTTAAAGCAGTTTTCTCGCTTATTTTGTGGATTTATTTTTTAAAAAATGTTTGAAAAAATTCAATGATTCATTGCTTAGGGTGACTCATCTAGCTCAGCAATTTTCTGAGAAAAAACATAATTATAAATTAACTTAGCATTCCAAGTGTTATCGCAAAGAATGGGAACTAAAATGCTTATGTAACGCCTTAAGTTTATATTCTGGCCCAATTAACCTATTAATAGGTTAATTAATTTGAGTTATAACTTAAGCATAAGTTAATTAGTAGTAAGTGAATTTGAGTTATAACTTTTTAAACCATTCTTTTCTCATCGTGAAATTATCTATGGAAGGCATTACAATCTCTGCCCCTTATTAGGTGATATCTTTGTCGTATATTATCAAAATCTATCCTAAAATGAATCGTTGGAGTTGTAGAAGTGGCTTCACACCATGACATAGCTCTCTACTATCATTCTATAGGTAAACCTTTTGTCCTATTTATCAGCTTCCATATATCCGAGTCGGTTTTAATACCATTTGTAACTTATGAGTAGACTTTCTATCTATCCATCAACTTCTGTATATCCGAATCAGCTTTGATACCATTTATCGCGTTTCAAGCCTATTTATTGATCTAATTACCCGTTAATAAGATGGATTCACATGAGCTTAAAACTTCAATATAAATTAATTGGTAGTAGATGAGTTTAAGTTATAACTTTTCAAATCATTTCTTTTTCATTTGAGGTGAAAACCATTACCGAAGGGTATCACAGCCTATGGCTAAGAACAGACATGCCATTGGTGCCTTTCTCCTATTCAGAGCAGTACCATTGATGCAGGGCGATATTCAAAACGTCTGCAACTCAAGAACGATCTAATCTGCGAGAAAAGAATTCGTCCAGGTTTGGTTTGAATCTTGACAAGAAAAGGGAAAATTTTGAATTTTGATCACTCACAATCCGAAATTTAAAAGGAAGAGCAATTGAATTTTCAATTCAATTGTTTTGAATCAGAAAAAGAAAACATTCATCTCCATTCAAGAGAAAGAAAAAAGGAAATAAAAAAAACAGCGTCTTTCTTCTCTGCCTCTTGACGGCCGCCCAAAACCAACCTAAATAAAAGAGATAAAACCCTAACATCATAAGTTTAGTTAAAAATTACAACTATGCCATTAAAAACGAAAACAGGCCCAAAACTCCTATCAGACGAGCCCGGATGGCCAAAATCCACAGCAGCTCATTGCCAACGGCCATGGCTTTGAATCAGCAGTCCGTTTCCATGTGACCAGCCAAGTTTGGGCCCAGTCCGACACAGGAAATTTCAAGCCCGTTTGTTCTGCAACCTCTTGGACCTTCGTAGATTATCTGGTGTGGTCTTCCCTGACGTGGCCTGCTGACTCTGGGATGCTGGTACAGGAACATCCAAGGACTGGTTCGACTGACCCAAACTCTGGTCCGAACTGATGTCCTCATCACTCTCCCCTTCCTCTGAAAAGCTTGACCTCAAGCTCGAATTCTCTCCTGCATAAGGGGTCAGATGCCGAATGTTGAACACATCCGAAATGAAGACATCATCTGGTAACTCAACCCGATAGGCATTGTCACCAAATTTCTCCAATACCTGGCATGGACCTATCTTCTTCGGCTTGAGCTTCGTTAAAGCTCCCTGTGGATACCGCTCCCTCGGTAAGTAAACCCATACCAAATCGCCCACTTCAAAGGACTGTTGCCGACGCTGCTGATCAGCTTTTGCCTTGTATTTGGCGTAAGTCTGCTCCAATTTGGCTCTAACAGTCGCATGTATCTCCTGCAAGTCAGACACTCTATCTTCGACCTTCTGACTCACCTTCTCTGGCGACTCAACTGGCAGAACATCCAAAGAACCTCTTGGCAAGAACCCAAACAGTATCTGAAAGGAGCAAACCCTGTAGAACGGTTCACTGAAGAGTTGAACTCAAACTCAATCTTCGGCAAACACAAATCCCAGCTCCTGAATTCATGCACATTTGCCCGCAACAGATTACCCAAGCTACGGTTGACAACTTCAGTCTGTCCATCGTCTGAGGATGATAAGGACTGCTGAATTTCAACTTTGTGCCCAACTTCTTCCACAGCTCTCGCCAGAAGTGTCCCATAAACTTGCTGTCCCTGTCTGACACTATGGATGCCGGTATACCAAAATGCCGAACCACTGAAGCAAAATACAGGTCAGCAACCTTTGACGCATCAAAAGTGGTTTTGCATGGCAAGAAACACGCCACCTTACTGAACCGATCCACAATCACCATAATCGAATCCAGTCCCCTTGCTGTCCGCGGCAATCCTACAACAAAGTCTATAGAAACATCTCGCCATGGTGCCTCTGGGATAGGTAAAGGCGTGTACATACCTTGGTTCGTGTCTGTCCCCTTCGACTCTTGACACAACCTGCACCTCTTCACAAAAGCTTTGACATCTCGGTCAAGACCAGGCCAATAAAACCGCTGCCAAATCAACCAGGCTGTTTTATCCCTTCCGAAGTGACCCTGGTTATGCAGTTCCTGGATGATCAACACACGAAGAGACGTATCAGGAACACATAAGCAGTTACCTCGAAACAAATATCCATCATGGAGAACAAAATCAGTTCGCTCCCCGCCTCAATTTTGGCCAAAATCTCCTTGAAGTGCTCATCCACACGAATGTCCTCCCTTACACTCTCAAAGCCGAGAGTGTACACATGCATAGCGCCAATCAACAAGCTCCGCCTACTCAAAGCATCAGCCACTCTATTCAACGTACCAAACTTGTGCTTGATGCTGAAAGTGTATTCCTGCAAGGCACTCACCCACTTCGCATGCCTTGAACTCAGTTTATGCTGACCCTGTAAGAACTTCAGCGCCTGATGGTCTGAATACAGTACAAACTCCCGCTGAATCAAGTAGTGGCGCCAATGCTGCAAGGATCTCACAATGGCGTACAATTCCAGATCATAAACCGAATAAGCCAGTTTAGCTCCTCCCAGCTTCTCACTGAAGTATGCGATGGTCTTTGATAAACGCATAAATAATTATCATTAAACCTATTAATTAATAATTTAACGTACCTATTTTTATTTAATATTTTAATATTTTATATAATATTTTTGATAAAACCTTATCAGTTTAAATAGCTCGATTTTAGGATTTAATGACGCAAACGGCACTCAAATTGGAGTTAAGATGAGCCCGGAATTGATTTTTTATTTATTATCTATTTTAGCACGATTTTAAAGCGAAGTCGGCAAACCAAGTGCCGACTTCATCGCCGCACTCCTCTGTTTCCGCCGATTCTTCTCTAAATCAATTTCTAACCGTTTCCTCCATTAATTAAGGAATAGATTAGATTGGAAAGTTATCAAATTGAGTGAATTAAAATCCTCTAGAAGGAATTTGAATTTTATTGACGATTTATCAAGGATTTTCTTCGTTGCGTCCGCGTCTCTTTTTCTGTTACAGAAATAGTTTCTTCTCCGCATCTTCTCAGCGTCAAAGATTCTACAAATAGCAGCAGCAGCCATCCATGGAGGGGGCATCGTGGGGAGGTCCATTCCAGCAGCCATCCGTGAGTTCTCTGTACGTCCGTGGAAGGCTCTGCTTTTCTTCCAGGCGTTCCGTGGAAGGCTCTGCTCTTCTTCCAGCTGTTCCGTGGAGACTCTGTTCGTGAAGGCCGTTATCTGTTCGTCCGTGGATTGGAGGGGGGCTCTCGTCCATTGCTCTGCATACCAGGAGACGATCGTGGCTTGGTTCATCCCAGTTTATTTTATTACTTTTTGTTGCATGTTAGAAATTAAAACTCTTTTATTTTAGATTTTAATATGCACTTTTGAATATTATTGAAATAAAATTTATACATGTTTAATTGTTATTAAATTATAATTAAGTAAAAATAATTTAGACTGATCTATTCCTAAAAGGGACGGGCCGTGATCTACGGGTACGGGCCGTGCTCTTATAAGATAGAGCATATCTTATTATTTTACACTATTAATTATCTACTTAGTTATATATTTAGTAAATTTATAAAATTATTTCAAGATAATCGCTAAAGTCCCTGTGGAATCGATCCCTTACTCTCGCTATTTTAATAGTAAAATTAAGGTGTTTAAATCATTGCGCTACGACACGCATCAGATTTTTGGCGCCGTTGCCGGGGACTTAAGTGTGTTATTTTGAAAAAAAAAAATTTAAAAAAATATAAAAAATTAGATTAATTTTCTCTTAATTTTTGAATAGTTATTATCTCTTTATTTTATTTCTTTAATTGTTAGAATTTCTTATTTCCTTTTAACATAAAAAATTATAAATATAAAATAAAATATAAAAATAAATAATTATTTTATTTTTAGATTGACTTAGGTGGATTTATTTTCTGCAAAACTCAAAATTCTTCCATTGACATCTCATAATTTATTAGGAAATTAGAAACTTAATCACAAAAATCTTTTAAAAAAAAGTAATTAGATTAATTTTGTTTGATAATTTTAAGAGTTGGACATCTGTTTGTTGCACAGCATTATCATAATTAACTTTAAGGGCACAAACCCCTAATCAAGATAAGGTGGGGATTTCATCACCCTTCTTGGCCCACAAACCACATCCTTCATTCTGCATTAACCCAAACCTTTAATTCTAAAATTAATTAGACATCAGCCCCTAAGGAACTCGAGCTCAATAGGACAAGGCACCCAAAAGAGTTGGACCGGGTCGAGATTGACTGCTTAACTGGTGTCTAGAAAAGGAAAGGAAAGTGGTTACTTAATTGGTTCCGTTCGCTTACCTAGTAGGCAACGGGGGACCCCCACTAACCTTATCCTCAACTGGCTAGTTGATCAGCTAATTTTTGACTTGGAGGGCTCCGAGGCGGTCTTGGAAGTTAGGAGCTGTCTAGATCTAGGGTAAACCTAGAATAGAGAGTCTAATCTTTGCTAACTTGATTGCTAAGAATTATTAAACCCTAATTATTCATTGCTCTTAGTTTTAGGAATCTTTTAGGATATTTTCTTTAGAATCTTTTTCTTTTTCTTTTATTATTATAATAAATAAATAAATAAAAAAATTGTTTGCTTTAGAGTCATTGGTAGGGTGTATGCTTGGACGTCGATCGTTGCAACCCAACCTTATACCCTTAGATCCTGAGATAGAAAGAACTTTTAGAGCAAACAACTTAGAATTATGGATCTTAATAACGAAAATAATCAACCAAGACAGTTGAAAGAGTATTTCACTCCTTCAAGGTATACCTACTCTCCCTGCATTCAAGTGCCTCCAGTAGAGGCTGCCCAATATGAAATTAAGTCAAGTGTAATTCAAATGTTACCATCTTTCTATGGACTTACAAATGAGGATCCCTACAAACACTTAGATGAATTCTTAAAAATTTGCTCAACTGTCAAGATTCAAAATTTCTCCGATGATGCACTTAGGCTTAAGTTATTCCCTTTTTCCTAAAAGATAAAGCCAAGTATTGGTTAAATTCATTAGACACGGTTATAATTTCAACTTGGGATCATCTTCAGAGAGAATTTCTTAAGAAATATTTTCCTATAGGAAAAACAAATCAAATTAGAAAAGCCATAACAAGTTTTTCCCAGACAGATGGAGAAATGTTCCATGAGACATGGGAGAGATTCAAAGAACTGATTAGAAAATGTCCACATCATGCTATACCCAAATGGCAACTGGTTCAGTGCTTTTATGATGGTTTATCAGAAAAGAACCGGCAAATGGTTGATGCTTCATG
This sequence comes from Calamus simplicifolius, assembly GCA_900491605.1. Taxonomy (NCBI): domain Eukaryota; kingdom Viridiplantae; phylum Streptophyta; class Magnoliopsida; order Arecales; family Arecaceae; genus Calamus; species Calamus simplicifolius. The sequence continues at coordinate 7,848 of UESW01001545.1, read as the reverse complement.
TGGTGGGACATTTATGTTAAAAAATGAATATAAGCTTGGCAACTCTTTGAGACATTGAGTGAGAATTTACTACACCACATGTCAGTTGCTCGTCGAGACCCTCCCGTAGAACCTAAAAGAGGTGGAATATATGAAATAGGTCATTCTACAGATATATATACTAAGGTAGATGAATTATCCCATAAACTTGACCAGATTCTACAAGTTGGGAACATCTCTTCCCCATCTACTCAATTACATGAGGTCTGTATAATTTGTTCGAGTCCAACCCATTCTGTAGGTGAATGTCCAGCTGCATACCAATTTCCTGACCTTGTTCAAGAGCAAGCCCACCAAGCCCAAACCCGATTAGCTCCTAGAACAGGAAATGATCCATTTTCAAATACTTACAATCCTGGTTGGCGAAATCACCCAAATTTTTCTTGGAAACCTCAACCTGTAACCAATTCATCGATCAGACCTAATTATCAAGAAACTAATTTTAGAAACATGCCGTATTCACAATATCCAAACATCCCACAACCTCCACCGAATAATCAGCCTACTTTTGAAGACAAAGTGTTACAAGCATTGAAAGGGCTAGAAATGAATACTCAAATCCTTCACTCACACACACAATCTATTGCAAAACTAGAAACTCAGATAGGTCAATTAGCCACAGCATTCAGTAGAAGGAAGAGGGTAAGTTACCTAGTCAGCCTATCGATAACCCAAAAGGACAATTCATGGCTGAAGGTTCCAATAGTCCTAACAAATTCCCAGAACATGCTAAATCAGTCATGACTCTCGGAAGTGGAAAAGCATTGAACCCACCTGAACCAACCCAGAAATTAGAAGTGGCTAAACCAGAAGAGAGAAGAAATGAAAAAGAAAAGGAATTCAATGATCAAGCAATCATACCTAAAGCCCCATTCCCTAGTGCTTTAGAATCTCCTTTGCCTTCAGATAAGAAGAATATAAAGATGAATGAGATGCTTGAGTTGTTTAAGCAAGTCCAAATAAATTTACCTTTCTCGATGCTATCAAGCAAGTTCCGGCTTATGCTAAATTTTTAAAGGATCTATGCACACAAAAACGGAAAGCCAAGACACAAATACCAAAAAAAATCATTTGACTGAGCAAGTCAGCTCAGTTGTTCAGCAAATAACCCCACCAAATTAAAAGATCCTGGTACCCCGATTATATCGTGTGTCATAGGAAACTTCACAATCAAGAAAGCATTATTAGATTTGGGTGCGAGTGTAAACCTTCTTCCAAGTTTAGTATATGAGTTATTCGGATTTGGAGAGTTAAAACCCACTACAGTAACACTACAATTGGTAGATAGATCAGTCAAAGAACCTCGTGGAATATTGAAGATGTGTTAGTAAAGGTGGATGAATTTTATTTTCCTGTCGACTTCCTTGTGTTAGATATGGAATCTAGCGGTAATCCTAACCAAATTCCCATCATCCTTGGAAGACCTTTTCTAGCTACCGCTAATGCATGCATAAATTATAGAACAGGTGTGATGGATGTATCTTTTGGAAACAAGAAGATGAGATTAAATATTTTTAATGCTTCCCAAGGACCACCTGTATGATTTAAATGAAGTAAACATGATAGAGGAAGTAGTAGATAAGAAATTCCAAAGCTTGATTGATTCGGATCCTTTACAAACATGTCTTACACATTTTGGAATAGATGACTTTGATATTGATGAGCATACTAAAGAGATAAATTTGTTATTAGAACCACCTAAGTTCGACACCATCGCCTTGGACTATCAAATATGAACCACTTCCAACTAAACCAAGTCCTTTAATACCTTTCCTGGAAGAACCACCCCAACTAGAATTGAAACCTCTTCCAGATGACTTAAAATACTCATTCCTTGGACCCAATGACACCCTTCCAGTAATCATTGCATCTACCCTAACCTCTGAGCAAGAAGATAAATTGGTAGATGTGCTAAGATCATAAAGAGGCAATTGGGTGGACAATAGCTGATATTAAGGGAATTGACCCTTCCGTTTGCATGCACCATATTCATAGTGAAATTGAAGCCAAACCACATAGAGACATGCAACGAAGGCTAAATCCAAACATGAGGGATGTTGTTAAAAAGGAAGTAGTAAAATGGCTTGATGCTGGCATTATTTATCCAATTTCAGATAGCCAATGGGTCAGTCCAATCCAAGTAGTACCTAAAAAATCGGTATTACTGTGATTAAAAATGAAAAGGGTGAATCAATTCCTACTCGCACATCAACTAGTTGGAGAGTGTGTATAGACTATCGAAAATTGAATGCCATGACTAGAAAAGACCACTTTCCTTTGCCTTTTATCGATCAAATTCTAGAACGGCTAGCGGGACAAAGTTTCTTTGTTTTCTTAGATGGATATTCAGGATACAATCAAGTCCCAGTATTTCCTGCAGATCAAGAAAAGACCACCTTCACTTGTCCCTTTGGAACATTTGCCTTTAGACGTATGCCATTTGGTCTCTGTAATGCACCAGCCACTTTTCAACGATGTATGATGGCCATATTTTCTGATATGATTGGTCAATTTTTGAAAGTATTTATGGATGATTTTTCAGTCTTTGGTGCATCATTTGATAGCTGTCGAAAACTTGACTAAGGTACTGAAACGATGTATGGAAATGAATTTAGTCCTAAGTTGGGAGAAGAGCCATTTTATGGTTCGTGAGGGAATTATGCTTGGACACATTGTTTCAGAGAGAGGTATTGAGGTTGATAAAGCCAAGGTTGAATTGATCTCAAATCTACCACCCCCAACCTCAGTTAAACAAGTACGATCTTTCCTTGGTCATGCTGGTTTTTATAGACGTTTCATCAAAGATTTCAGTAAAATTTCTCGACCATTGTGTAATCTGTTGACCAAGGATAGTTCTTTTAATTTTGATAAAGATTGTCTAACAGCCTATAACATCCTTCGAACTGCTTTGACCACTGCACCCATTATCAAGCCCCCAGATTGGACCATACCTTTCGAAATCATGTGTGATGCTTCTGATTATGCTGTAGGAGCAGTTCTAGAACAGAAACTCAATCGAGAACCCCATGTAATTTATTTATGCTAGCAAAACTCTTTCAGATGCACAAATGAACTATACTACCACTGAAAAAGAATTATTAGCAGTTGTATTTGCCCTAGAAAAGTTTAGATCATATCTGTTAGGGTCTAAAGTTTTAGGTTATTCAGATCATGCAGCGTTGAGGCATCTTATCAAAAAAGGATACAAAACCCAGACTGATTAGATGGATCCTTCTACTACAAGAATTTGATCTAGAAATCTTAGATAAGAAGGGTTCTGAAAATATGGTAGCAGATCATATCTCTAGGATCTCAGTGGAATACAATAAAGAAATAATCAGAGATAAATTCCCTGATGAGCAACTATTCTCAATTTCCCATAGCAGTCTTTCCTGGTTTGCTCACATTGTGAATTATTTGGCAACAGGAAAGGTACCTTCCCACTGGACAAAACAAGAAAAAGATAGATTTTTCTCACAAATCAAATATTACTTTTGGGAAGACCCTGAATTATTTAAGTACTGTTCAGATCAGGTGATTAGGCGATGTGTTCCCGAAAGTAAATTCAAAAGTATACTTAACTTCTGTCATTCTCTTGCCTATGGAGGATATTTTAGTGGAAAGAAAACTGCAGCAAAGGTACTGCAAAGTGGGTTTTATTGGCCAACTCTTTTTAAAGATGCACATGAATTTAGCCGTAATTGCCTCCAATGTCAACAAACAGGAAATATATCTTGAAAAGACATGATGCCCCTAAACCCTATCTTGGTTGTAGAAATTTTTGATGTATGGGGTATTGATTTTATGGGCCCATTTCCTTCCTCTTTTGGATTCGAATACATTCTAGTGGCAGTTGATTATGTGTCAAAATGGATTGAAGCCATGGCAACTCGAACTAATGACCATAAAGTGGTAATCAAGTTTATTCAGCATAATATCCTTAGTCGTTTTGGATGCCCAAGGGCTATAATTAGTGATGGGGGTACACATTTCACGAATAGACACTTTGAAGGATTAATGAGCAAATATGGAATTACTCATAAGGTAGCTACACCTTATCATCCCCAAACTAGTGGCCAAGTTGAAATATCAAATAGAGAAATTAAAAATATCCTTGAGAAAACAGTGAGACCTGATAGGAAAGATTGGTCAGAACGTTTGGATGATGCATTATGGGCTTATCGTACTGCATTTAAAACTCCCATAGGAATATCTCCTTATAGGCTTGTATTTGGAAAAGCCTGTCATTTACCTGTAGAATTAGAACACCGTGCATTTTGGGCTATCAAGCAATTTAATTATGATATGAAGAATGCAGGTGCCAATAGAAAACTTCAATTGAATGAGTTAGAAGAACTACGAAATGAGGCATATGAGAGCTCAAAAATTTATAAAGAACGAACCAAGGCATATCATGACAAATTTATTAGTAGAAAAACTTTTGAACCAAATCAAAAAGTATGGCTTTACAATTCAAGATTACACCTTTTTCCTGGAAAACTTCGTTCACGATGGAATGGACCTTTTATAGTAACTCAAGTATTTTCCTATGGAGCTGTAGAGCTTAAAGACCCTAAGCAAGGAAATACATTCAAAGTAAATGGCCAGCGATTGAAACCATATATAAAAGAAATTAATGATGGAGAAATTGTTGAATCAATTGATCTTGTGAACCCAGCATTATCGTAATAAGCAGCATAGTCTGGCTGAAGACTTTAAACTTAGCGCTCTTGGGAGGCAACTCAGTTTATTAGTTATTTTTAACTTTCTTTTCTTTTAGTATGTTCTTTTAGCATGACGAGAGAAGAGCAACAGAAGCAGATTGAAAGAAGATGACAACAATGAAACTTCCAACCTTCAAATACTCTACTAGGTAGTATCTTTCCTTGAAATTATTATTATTATTATTATTTTTTTCCATTAGGGACAATGGAAATTAAGTTGGGGGGGAGGAAAAAGAAAATAAATCCTCGAGTAAAACTATAATCAGATGTGTACCAAATTTGTCTCAATTTGAAGTTAATCAAGCAGTCTACTAATGAATTAATGGTTAGATTATTATTATTATTATTATTATTGAAATACCGAGGAATAAATTATTAAGTAAACCTAATAAAAGGTAGGGTTTAGCCCAGAATAATTTTTAGAATAATTTCAGACCCTTCTGACCACTGATCTTAATAGTACAATCTACTTAATAAGGGTATGGGTGAAAATGTTATTTAAAAAAAAAAATCTCTCTTAAAGTTAATAGATTAGGTTCTTAGCATTTTTCATTGAGTAACCGGGCTCCGTCACCTAAGAAAGTGATGTTGTTCGCGTAAAAAGGTGAGAATGTAAAGAACCTAAGAAGAGTCAGTCCTACCTAAAGCCTTTTTAACTCGAGTAAGTAAGTTCGAGGGTGTTTACACCTAATGCCCTAAAACCAATTGGTTTGGGAGCCATGGCCTAAAGCTCGTTACAAGGGTTAATTAGAAAGCAAGGGGATAGGACATTGCACTGACTTATAAATAAATAAATAAATAAACAAGAGAACCAAAGTACAAAAGACATTACACCCAATCCAAATTAAGTTAGAAGACTTAATCAGAGAAGTGGAAAGTTGGTAAGGAAGACTTCTATAAATTCTTATGGACTACACTTTATCACTAAAAAAAAAAAATAAAATCCAATGAAGTACCTTCCTTATGATTTAAAAAATAATAATAATAATAAAATTTAAAAAAAACTATAAGAAAACTATCAATTTTTGGACTAGCTTGGTACATGTTTCTAAATTTTTTTTATTTTCTCGAGGACGAGTAAGATTCAAGTTGGGGGGAGTGATAAACGCATAAATAATTATCATTAAACCTATTAATTAATAATTTAACGTACCTATTTTTATTTAATATTTTAATATTTTATATAATTTTTGATAAAACCTTATCAGTTTAAAGAGCTCGATTTTAGGGATTTAATGATGCAAATGGCACTCAAATCGGAGTTAAGATGAGCCCGAAATTAATTTTTCATTTATTTATCTATTTTAGCACGGATTTTAAAGCGAAGTCGGCAAACCAAGTGCCGACTTCATCGTTTTTTTTTCCAGCCGCACTCCTCTGTTTCCGCCGATTCTTCTCTAAATCAATTTCTAACCGTTTCCTCCATTAATTAAGGAATAGATTAGATTGGAAGTTATCAAATTGAGTGAATTAAAATCCTCTAATTTGAATTTTATTGACGATTTATCAAGGATTTTCTTTGTTGCGTCCGCGTCTCTTTTTCTGTTACAGAAATAGTTTCTTCTCCGTCTTCTCAGCGTCAAAGATTCTACAAATAGCAGCAGCAGCCATCCATGGAGGGGGCATCGTGGGGAGGTCCATTCCAGCAGCCGTCCGTGAGTTCTCTGTACGTCCGTGGAAAACTTGCTTTTCTTCCAGCCGTTCCGTGGAAGGCTCTGCTCTTCTTCCAGCCATTCCGTGGAGACTCTGTTCGTGAAGGCCGTTATCTGTTCGTCCGTGGATTGGAGGGGGCTCTCGTCCATTGCTCTGCATACCAGGAGATGATCGTGGCTTGGTTCATCCTAGTTTATTTTATTACTTTTTGTTGCATGTTAGAAATTAAAACTCTTTTATTTTAGATTTTAATATGCACTTTTGAATATTATTGAAATAAAATTTTATACATGTTTAATTGTTATTAAATTATAATTAAGTGAAAATAATTTAGACTGATCTATTCCTAAAAGGGACGGGCGTGATCTACAGGTACGGGCCGTGCTCTTATAAGATAGAGCATATCTTATTTTTACACTATTAATTATCTACTTAGTTATATATTTAGTAAATTTATAAAATTATTTCAAGATAATCGCTAAAGTCCCTGTGGAATCGATCCCTTACTCTCGCTATTCTAATAGTGAAATTAAGGTGTTTAAATCGTTGCGCTACGACACGCATCAGTCTTCCTTCCTGGTTAAGCACTGCCCCAATTCCAGTCTTTGAAGCATCACAATCCACCTCAAAAACTCTATCAAAATCAGAAAGAACCAATAAAGGAGCTTCGGTCAATCTGACTTTCAGCTTATCAAATGCCTCCTGTGCGGCATCATTTCACCCGAATCTGGATCCCTTCAATAATTCCGTTAAAGGTGCAGCCAGCTCACTATACCCCTTGACAAACCTGCAATAAAACCCTGCAAGACCCAAAAGGATCTCAATTCTGTCAAGGTTGAAGGTACTGGCCATTCCACAATTGCATGCACCTTATTCCTGTCTGGGAGAATCCCCTCTCCAGTCACAACGTACCCCAGAAAAATTAGTCTCCCAACCATCCAAATGCACTTCTCTGGGTTAGCAACTAACTGGTTCTCACGTAACACTGACAAAACCTGTGCCATATGGCCCACATGCTCTTCGGCTGTCCTGCTGTATATCAAAATATCATCAAAGTAGACAACCACAAATGAGCTAAGAAATGGACGTAAAACCTAGTTCATTACGCGCATGAACGTGCTTGGCGCGTTTGACAACCCAAATGGCATTACCAACCATTCATACAGCCCTTCCTTAGTCTTGAAGGCTGTCTTCCATTCGTCTCCAGGCTTCATCCTTATCTGATGGTACCCACTCTTCAAATCAATCTTCGTGAAAACCTTAGCACCACTCAACTGATCAAGCATGTCGTCCAACCCGGTATCGGGAACCTGTACTTCACAGTAATTTTGTTAACCGCACGGCTGTCAACACACATGCGCCACGTACCATCCTTCTTCGGTACCAAAAGGGCTGGCACCGCGCACGGGCTAATGCTCTCCCGTACGAACCC